>VWPU01002218.1:0-36286 GCA_013398955.1 Callaeas wilsoni
CGTGAGCGCGCAGCGCCGCTTGCTGGTATGAGGGGGCGGCTGCCGCTGCAGCACGTGGCCGTGGCCGTGGCGCTCGGCGTGGCCAGCGGCCTCTACATCTACGGGCCGCTCTTCCAGCCGCCCGCGGCCCCGCCCGGCCCCGCCGCGCCGCCGCCGGACGCCGCGCCCGAGAAGAGGCCCTGAGGGCGTCGTGCGGCGCCGTTCTCGGGCACCGCCTCTCCGCCTGGCCCTCGCACGCCCCGTCCGTCGGGGGCAATGGAGCCGCTCGGAGCCGCCGCGACCGTCACCTGCCGGGGCCATCCCTCCCGAGCCGCCTTTGCAGCCGGGCCCCGCGCTGGAGCCACTCGCCTGCTGGAGCTGCTGCTGCGTGCCTGTGTGTTTGGCACCAGACTTTGGGACGTGAATGTTGAATCATGTATGACATTCTGAATGTTTGAAAGTCTATTTCACATCTAAATTTAGATAACATCAGGAATCTCGAAGAAGAAAGCTGCTGCTGGGTGGTTATGCTTCATGGGTTTCCTTGCATTGCCTCTGATCTGATCCTCCTAGTGATAAATACCATTTTTCTCTGCTTCTCATGGTTTCAGTTCATAATATGTCAGCTCAGTTGGGAAAGCAGTTGTGTAAATGGCTGAGAAAGAAACTGCACCAAACTTTGGCATCCTTAGCTTATAGTCAGACCTGGCCATATGTACATACACACACGTACCACATGTGCAAATATGCAGCTTTCATTCCTGACAGAGTGAGGCTACAGTGGATATATAATAGATAAGTCTGCCTGAAAAATGGGTTTGTACTTGGAGAAGAGCCTCAGCGTGTAGCTCAGGAAGACAGCATGTTTCTTGGAATTAGTGTGGATTAGTCTGACAGAACAGAATCTGAGACTTGGGGAAACCAGATCAGTAGATATGTCAAGACTTCAGTAAATCTAAAAAGAAGCCAGACCCAGGAGATCCTGGGACAAACTTATGTCAGGTTTTGGTTTTAACACAGAATCTTTTTTGGACAGAATGAGGGTAGAAATCTGTAGTCTGTGTGTCTTTGTATTTTAAGCCAAGAACAATGTAGTATGGAAGCTGAGATGGGAGGATAGCAGTAGAAGGTGGACTGGGAGGTGCAGTTGAGTGCAGTAAATGCAGTTTGGACATGACATTACATGGACAGTGGCTTTAAACTGAAAGAGGGCAGGTTGAGATTAGATACTAGGAAGAAATTTTTTACGGTGAGGGTGGTGAGTCACTGGCATGGGTTGCCCAGTGAAGCTGTGGCTGCCCCATCCCTGCAAGTGTCCAAGGCCAGGTTGGACAGACCTTTGAGCAGCGTGGCCTAGTGGAAGGTGTCCCAGCCCATGACAGGGGGTTGGAACTAGATGATCTTTAAGGTCCCTTCCAACCCAAACCATCCCCTGATTCTATGAGTAAATGCCACAAATTGCCACAAAAGTTCAGTGCAAACACTGAACTACTGCAGAGATTCCAGCAGCTTCCTTTACAGTACCACTGTATATCGAAAAGATTAATTTGAAGAGGTGTAGCTCAGATTTAGTAGGTACTTCCTTTGTAAATATAATGACTGGAATTGTCCACAAAGATGGCAGTTGAATTTGAAAAGCCTCAAGAAAGAGGATGTCTGAACTGATGCAGGTGGGAAGGGTTATTGATGCAACTGAGCTTAAGACTGCTTGCTGAATTCCTGAGAGTGCTGGATTTAAAGCGTTTATTGGGCAGCTGCTGCGAGTGAAGAGGTCTCTTCCCCTGGCGGGGGAAGGCAGGCAGCCAGCAGGCGGCAGGAAGAACTCATTAAACCCACAGTGGTGCGCATCAACCAGGCACTGCGGATTTTAGCTGTAAAACCTGTTTTGCCTCTCATGAATTCTGATTGAACGACGCGAGATCTTTCAGAGAGGTGAGGAGGGAAGGGCTGAAGAGCCAGCCCGGTTACTGCCGCCGAGCACCGCGCGGTGCTGCCCTCGGGCCGCGCTCAGCCCGCCCAGGTGGCCGCGGCGGGGCCGGGACACGCCGGGGCGGTGCCGCCCGGCCCGCCCCCACCTCGGGCTTCACGGGAAGTGATGTTGCTTTGACGGAAAAGACACAGTCGGAGCCCAAAAAAGGGCAGGTGCGGTGGGAGGTGGCTGCGGGAGCTCCGGCGGCCGGGAGGTGAGCAGGTAGGGCGGCAGGGGAGGGGAACAGGGCAGCGAGCTGGGGCGGCGCGGCTCGGCTCGGCTGGCAGAGGGCTTGATCAGAGCGCCGGGACGGTGTTTCGGGCAGGGAACTCGGGGTGCCGGCGCCCCGCGGCTGCGGAACAGCGATCCGGGCTTTAACAAAGGGGCCTGACTCGGGAGAGCGGAGCGAGACGTCCGCAGCGTCGGCCTTTGCACTGCCCCTCAGGTGCTTTCCCTCCCGGCTGCTGCCGGCAACGCGAGCAAACAACCCCGCTCGGGCCTTCCCGTGCAGCAGCTGCAGCATCTGCAAGTTTCCCACCGTCTTAGACCTGCGTTTCTTTTTACAGAGGGGAAGTGGATTGCATGTCTGGTTTAAATTTTTAAAAAAGGCTTTAAAAATGGTAAATTGTTGTGGAAGCACTATAATAATGTTACATCTGCTTAGCCAGGACTCAGATCTTGTATGTGAGTATCAACAGACCTGTTGCTTCTTTCTGACCACCGCATGTTTGTCTGAGGGAGGCTTCGTGCTGAGAAGGCTCACAAGGGCCCTTCAGCCTGATCTGCAATGCTTGAGCTGAATTTACACTTCGATGATCTTGGATCTAAAGAAAGCTAAATCTATCAGAAACACCCACTGGTTTTTCTAGCTCTGTAAGTAACTAGAGTATACTAATATATAAGTGGTATTTTTAACGGTGCTAGCAAAGTATAAAGGACATGCTAAAAACTGTCAAAACCACTCAATTTTTATTTCTTAGAGGTGCATCAGGAATATTTTGAGCTTTCTGATCGTATTATTCCTCTAACACTTTCCCTAATGGTTGGTGCTTATGAGTTTTTTATAAGGATAACACATACACATGTTTGGAGTTAGTTCTGCAAGGTGTTATTGGCAAGGTGATGTGTTTCTATACTTACAGGTTTGGGGTTTTTTTTAAACTCTACAAAAATTTATTCTGCCTGCCCTTTCTTGAAAACTTAATCTTACATAGACATCTCCTCTCAGCCCTTCTTTCTTGTCACAGACTTTTACTAGTTATGTGAGTGTTCCAAGTATTTTCCAGCTCAGGAAAAACATAATGCAATATGCATTTCAAATGTTGATAGGTAAACGTAGGAATGGTGTTTGTAATGCTAAATGAATGTCTCAAAAGCACGGTTAAAGAGATGGAAAAAAGAACAGCATGTTCCTGTGTTTCTCGTTCATGGTTCTGATTTTACATCTCCTTAATCTCTTGCACAAAGGAGTTTGGGAGAGAGGGTGTGTTACAATTTACACTGGTTTATTTTCACAGTTAACAAAATTTCTCATCAGCAACCAGATGTCTAAAACCAGACTGTAAGTTTCTTTTATCACTATCATTAAACATGGGAACACATTATTTTATCACTTGATTACACATTTCCTTTTCTTTCAAAGAGAAGATAAGGTGAGATAAAAGAATTCTTAAGTAGCTTTAGACATTTACAGAAACAAGTATTACGTGCAGTAACCCCTGTGTGCCTTTGAATTCTTGGTTGTGCTGTTACTGCCAGGTATCTGCCGTGCTGATAAATGACCAGTGCTAGGTCTGTCAGTTTTCAGCATAACTCTGGACTTGCAGATCAACACCACTACTGAGATCAGTCTGTCACAGTCAACAGAGGTAGTTAGAATTTAATTTAATTTGAAGAAATAGGCAAAATTGGCACTAGAGATGAAATATAAAGAATGACAACTTTTTTTCCCCTGTTGGTGTCTCAGCAAGTAATGAAGTTGCATTTAAAATGTATTAAACTCATGATTTAAATAATTAATCATCAGATATTCCCTTCTGTATTAAAGCTGCATTATTGTACTCTGCACATTTCCTTGGTCCTGCAGAGGGTTACTTAGATATTTATAGCTAAACTTTTTCTGGGCTGGGCATACGTAGTGCTCTGGAACTTGCTTTTTTGCTCCTGTTGTCTTGTAGATACCACTCAGCGCTGCAGATACAATCTTTGAGTTTACAGCACTGGCTTCAAACATGCCAAAATAAGTACAGCTTGGTTTGATAAATTCGTACCTAAAGAGCAGCTTTTTATAGCAGAAACCCTTTTTTTTCTATTTATACAAATATATTCCCAATCAGTCTTCCTCTGGGTATAGCATCTGGTTATGAGGTTTCTTTTCCTCATTTATTTTTTTCTCTTCTTAGTCAGAACTGCATCCCTGTCAGGAGGCAGGACTAACTTGAACCATGTTAAATCAGCTGAGATCACTTAATGATTTAATGATCCTTTTATCTCCGGTGGAGCTTTGTGAATAAGTCCTAGCCCTGACTTGCCTTTCCTGGAACATCCTTACATTGTTGTGTTTTCATACATAAAACAGCAGAATTCACTTTTGATTTATAGTAATAAGTAGTCTCAGCGCCTGTGATTTATTTTCCAGTCTAATAAGCCTTATGGCATATAGATTAAAATATGGCATATAACCAGCATACTTTTTTCCTGTGGTGTTGGTGTGGCTTCAAAGGGCTGAGGATGCTTTGGGGTGTGTGACAGTTTTGCATATCCCGGGTGGTGGAATCCTTTTCACATACTGGCACATTTCAGCACTCTGGAGCTGACCTAACAAGTTCTTCAGTATTTTAAACTACAGGAGGAAAAAAAAAAACCCAGCAAATGTCCTTGCTTCTGTGGCTCTGAGGATAATATCAAAGTGTAAACCAGTGCAGTGATATTTTCCTGAGTTTGCAAACCCGTTTCCCATAGCTATTTTCTTTCTTTATGTCTGATACTTTTACTGATGAGAAATGGGTAAGAATCAAGCGTGTCAGAAAAAGGCATTTCTGGAAGACAGTGCGAACACTGGTAGTAAAGTAGCAAAGGGGCAGGAAGCAGCAGTAGAGATACAAACTTAGCAGGAGAACAACTTTTCTAGAAATCTGTGATTTGCAGTGGACAAAAGAAGTTGTTATATATGTGAGCAGTGTTTTTGAATTAAAAGTCAAATTTGTGGGCACTTGCGAAGAGTATTTTGAAAATAACTGTACACTTCTGCAGTAATTCTTTGTGTAAATGTGATATGTGAATGAAAGGACTGTAAGGAGTACACATTGCTGAAATATTTTATGTGCAAATAAAACACTGGATGAGTGTAAGGGCACTTCTACACAAATCAAGTAGCTGATTCCAAACTAAGTTTGGAGTTTGTGACTGCAGTTTTGCAGCTGTGTACTGCTATTGGTTTAAAAGATGATAACAGGATAAAGGAATAAATAGCAAAGTGGATAAAAACTCGGACTCTTCAGTGATACTTTCGGGTAAGGAGAGCTCCATGGGTAGAAGCAATGCCTTTTATTAGAGCAGTTTATTTTGTTGGAAAGGATAGGCTTTCACGTATGTAAGCCCCTTTCAGATTTGAACTAGAAACAGCAGAATGCAAAGCAAAATTGAAAACAATGGATGCACAATTTTTATAATACTTTTATTAAGCATATGTCATTAGAAGGTGAAGAAGGTTCTCTGGAGAAGCGCTGTTGTCTAAAATCAGCCCAGTCTCTCTCTTAAGGCCTGGCTCATTATTTTCATAACTGTGGGGTGTTTCATTTTGTTCTCTTGTCATCCAGAGACCTTAAGGAAAATGGTTGCTCTGTGAACTGAAAGGAAGAAGAGAGTTCTTTCCAGTGGCATCCTTGGGGAAAGGGAATGTTTGGACTAGACTGAAGGCTGCTAGTGGTGATAAGGACTAATAAACCATGTATGATGGGTAGGGAAAAACTTCATTCATGTTTATGAATGAAAAATGCAAGTTTTCTGGTTTTCTCATGTGTCTCCACCAGTCTTGCTAGTAAAGTATTTTATATTGGTAGTTGCTGAGGGCAGTTACCTTCCTCTGGGAGATCCCTGCCGATAATTGTGTGACTGTCATGGACTGTGGTGCATTTTGAGAATTTCAGGGTATCACTCAAGGCTCACAGTTGTGGGGCTGCTTGTGCTGCGAAATGGTTTTATGCAAGGTTTGCGTGAGATGATTTGCTGCTACAGTTACTGCCAGTGGCTGGTGCTTTCCATGTCTGCTTGGAAGCCTAGATAACTTTCAGAATGCGGATTATAGCAAAAAGCAGGATAATTGGGGTCTTTTGATGCTGGCTTGTTTTTTGTTTTAATTGCAAAGGCTAATCATAATTCCTTCTCCCCCACCCCCACTTGTTTTGTTCTAAACCAAACTTTATGCGTGACTGAATATGACCCAAAATACAGGTATCAGGTTAGTTCTAACCCTGCTGGTATCATCCATTTCCAGCAGAGTGTTTCTCATGCAGCACTTTCAGATCCTGTACATGTAACTGCACATGCTCCACTGACTTTCTCCTCTAACATTGATTCAGCTTGACAGGTCTTTTGTGTCGAGGCATGAACTGTCTGACTAATACTTAATTTTTCCATTTTTTTTCTTGGAATGGTGTCAGGATAGACATCTCTGTACAGAGATGGTGTTAATCAAGTTTGAAGACAGTACTGACTGATTTGATTGTATTTTTTCTGAATTTCATAGCAAAATTCTCGTAATTTTAGTTTGGATAAATATAGGCTCAAGTTGGAGTTGTTAAAGTAGTAGTTTTTAAAACATTCTTTATCTATAAAATGGAAGAGGTGAATATAAATCTTTATTTGATAGTTTTCTATAATTGACAGTTTGGTTATAGCCCACAGGGCCTGAGATCCTTCTGTGTGTTAGGAGGAGCTGCAGAGCAGGCTTTGGAGGGCCTGTGAAAAGAACATGCTGCAAAAGTAGAACCATGCTTTTAGTAGATTTTGAAACACAAGACAACCCCCTCCCCCTCAAATCTGAACTGCTGACATGGCGAAACATCACTGGTTTTATTCCATTCACTTTTTAATAATAGATGCACTTAAATTTAATTTGCTTTTAAAATAGATAGTGTCTTTTAAATCTAACTTGAAAGTAAATGTAAAATTGAATGACTGTCACAGTATGTGCTGCAGCAGGTACAAGCCGGGCAGCTGGTGGGTTTCCCTTGCAGAACTGGAAACTGTAACTGCCAGCTTTCAGCGGAGGCACGCATCCCGCTCTTCCCTTTATCCAGTCTGCCATTTTTTCACAAAGTGTATAGGAAGTTCAGATCTTTGTGGCTTCTTCCCCTCTGTAAAGGAGTGTTAAAGCTGATCAGCAGATTCAAATGTTGGGGGAGAAGGCAGAAATAATAGAAATTCAGTATCTGCCCCTCTCTAATGAGCTTTGTTTCCTTAGGAAACCAGGCTAAGAGGCATGTCCTCATTTCAGCTTTGTTTTTTGCATTGCAAATTTGGAGCTTTGTTCCAAGAAGTCCTTATTGCATTCATAATCTCCAGTGTGGTGTGTTGAGCCTTAGGGAATTTTTCTTCAACCTAGCATCCTGTGGGAGCATGAAGAATGGGAGCAGTAACGTTTTTAGTAATTGGGAGTCACACAGGGAGTGGAATGGGGCCAATGGAACTGAAAGAGCTGCTTTGGTAATGTACTGCAGAATCACCACCTTTCCAAGCCCACCCATTCCTCCTGCACACCCTGAAGGAAGGCAGATCAACCAGTCAGGTTAGTTAACCTGGGGAGTCGCTGAATAAATGGGAATATGAAGGAGCTCTGATGTTAATGGTGTTCATGCTTTGAGAAATGGTAGAAAAAAATAGGCATCACAGGTGTTTAATTTGGTTTCATGTGCTTCATTGCATGGAAGATCAAACAACAATACACTGCAGACGCAATACTTTGCTGTAGCTCAGAAGCAGCAGACTTGTCTCTGTCACATATTTCACATAACTAACCTTTCCATTTTTCCTCCTGAGAGCAAAGTTAAAGTGCAAAAGGCACTGTTGTCAGCTTTTGAGGAGAAGTAGATTCAGAAAAGATGTGAAAAGGGTCTTTTTGTGCTGGAATGAAAACCCAGCTCTGCTGAGATTGGTTTTCAAATAACCAGTCAGGTTATTTGGATCAGGTAGTGCGAAGAATAAACATATATCAATTAAGCTTAAGTGTGGATAAAAATCTGACAGAAACTTTCAAGTCTGTATTAATATAGGATTGTAAAACATTGAAAATCCTTTCTTGGGTAGCTGTAGTGCACATGTTCCTTTAAATTGGTTCAGCAGCTTCCTGTAAAGATACTATGTTTTTTAATTTAAAAAGTTCACTTAGTCATCAGCCCTTTAAAGTAGATAAAGATCATTGATCTAAAATGAGATTTGTAGCTCTTCAGGCTGAAGATAGAGACATCAGGTTATTAGTGTGCTTTTACAGCTTCTCACCCAATGCAGGGCCACTGGTGTCTCATGCAGTGCTGCTCTAGGTGCTCTCTTCATGCAGTCAGGCACGCTCTTCGTAAGTCTTAAAAAAGTGGACCAACATAGTCTCACAGAAGAGCTGTAGCATGTCAAATAATTCATCCATCTTTAGGTTAAAAGTTCTTTTGAGTACAGATTATGTAATTTGAGTAGTGTGAATGTTGGCAAAATACCATTTCCTGCATGCAAAGTTGTCACATTTGCTCATTTCTATCAGAACAAATAATCATGTTTATTCATACACATTTTATTGCCATTTTAAATAAACCTGTTTTCACCATTTCTTGGTGTTTTAACATCTTATACAAGGACATGTACAATAGTATTTTTTAATACTATTTTCTTTCTGATATTTCAGAACTGTAATAAGAGAGAACCTGGTTCAGGTATTAAAGGGTTCTTTCCTTCCCTTTTTGATTCAGATCTGGATTAGGCATCTCCACGTAGCTTTGCCTTGGGATAGACTGCATACATGGGCATTAATAGTGATGTGGAGGCAGAAACTTGCAGTTGAGCAGAACTGACAGATCAATTAGAGTCGCTTTTTTGGGATAATTTTACTAATCTTTTCTGAGGTCAAATATAACCATATATAAATCTTATTTGGGAAGAAACCTTTTGATGGTTTTTCTGATGACAGAGTTTGGTCTACAGTTTTTTGAAGTGCTGATGTTGAGTGCCCAGCTGCTGCAAAGGATTCCTGCCTTTAGGCAGCATGATGTTCTATGAAAGCAAAATCGATGATTTGCATTTGTTGATTATTTCACTGTTAACTTTTTATTGTTGAAGAGCCCCTGGTAATTCTTCAAAGTTAGTTATCTGGAGCTGCTCTTGGAGGGGATTATTTTTAAGAACCTCCTTTCTATGCAAAGTGCTACAGATCTTAAATATACCAATACTTTATCCCATGCAATGGTAAGAGAAAGCTCTGTCACCACTACTAGAAATTGCCTAGATTGGCTTACACTTGAAGGAACATAAAGAAAGTTTTACTTTACTCTATAATATTACTGAATATTTAGCAGGTGTGCCTTTGGGTAGCAGGAAGGCCTGCCTGACCTACTTTTATATTAATCACTGAAGGGGTATTTCATGATTTGGTTCTGGCAAAGTTCGGCTATTACAGTTCCAGTGTGAAAGCTGATTTTGTGTGGATTGTCTTTTTTTTTTTTTTTTCTGGAAGGATATTGGTGAGAGGAAAGCAAAAGAAGAAATCCTCTGTATGGAATTTATTTCCTCCTTTCAGGTCTTTTTAGTTCTGTCCTGAGGTACTGGCATGTTACTGCACAGCAGGGACAGACGACATTGATGTTAGGCACAGCTCTTGGCTTTGGAAACAGATGTGTTCTGTAGCATTATCTGAAATGGGCTGTTACTAGATCCAATTCTTCTCCTAGTCCTCTCTTCAGTGGCAGATGTCTTTATTTCTGCAGGCAGGTAACAATCCAGCATTTTTCTTATAGAAGAATCATCTGCTACAGGACAGTTTGGACACCTGCAACTTTTCTCAAGGGCATGGAGTGTATGAAGGCAAATGATCTGATGCTTATAATGAAGAGTGCCTCACACTGTTCACTGTGTTTAACTCCTCAAATTTCCTCCTAAATTCCTGGGCCTGTAAAGCATGGAAAATTTTTACAAGTAGACCATAAATTCCATGCGTTCAGATCATCTTGTTCATACAACCTGTTAATAGAACTTGTAAAAATGTTGGGAATATTGAATAACTAAATAGATGGCTATTCCTTTGTAGAGCTGGAGCTTCAAAACTACATTTCAGTTTCAGTAATTTTGATCCCCTACATAAACTAAGAAATTGTCCAAGCTCTTACAATCTCCTCGGACTGGGGTAGGAGTGGGAAGAAGGCTCACCTTGGGCTGCCTGCAGTGGTTCCTGTTCCAGCTGCTGCTGCTTGGTTTGCGTTTGCTTCCTGCCACCACAGCAGTGCTGGCTCAGCTGCCTGTGCAGCACTTGCTGAGAGGCTGTAAACATCTTTGTTTAAAAACAGATACTATAAATAACCAAACATTGATGTTTATAACTCTCCAGTTTGAAATCAACAGAACTCTCAAACAAAAAAAAAGCTTTATTTCAGCTGTATCTTTCTGGCAAAGTCTTACTGTTTCCGAGAAAACCCTTGTCTCGTATGGAGAAAGGAAGAATTAGTTGGTGTTCCTCACACCAAGTTGGTAAGAGACAAGTTGAGTAGCCTCATTTCATCCTGAAATAAAGCACTGAAGTCTGGGGACCATTTATGAATTGTTTTTCCATTAAAGATGGCAAATATCTGACTGTGTGGAAGAGTCTGAGCTCCATTTACATTGCCAGTTGAGACTTCCAGACAGACAGTTTGTACTCTGTGTGTAGTCAACCCCCAGGGCTGTTTGCAACATGGCAGAAGAGTTGCTGCTTTGTCTGTCAACACTTCTTATCCTGTTCCTCCTTCTGCACTCTGGAGCAGTTACCAGAAATTCTAGGGTGCTTGTGGTCTGAATATTTCTTCACAGTTAAGTAAATGTGCCAGTATTGATCAGGGAAGCAAGCAGTTAAAGATTAAAAATGTGCATGTTGCTGAAAATTGAGCACAATTCTATTTTTTAATTGCATGTAGGAGCAAAAAAGGGACTTTTATATTCCTCTAAAACTGGTGAAATTTATAGAAGATTGGATTGAGCCAAGAATGGGTAGAGTTTTAAAAATTACAACCTGTAACTAAATGTCAAAGAAATGGATTTTAGTTAATTCTGGAAAAATGCTAAGACAGGGCATGAAAAACTGTTGCGTCTCTGTATAACAGAACTTAGATGTTCACCAGGGCAAGAAAAATAAAAATGGCCTTGATTCACATGAAAAGAGGTGAGGTAGTTGAGCACTGAAACAAGTGAGTTAAGAAGCTTGTGGAGTTGTCTTTGTTACTGGTAGATGAATCCATATGTTAAATGTTTGTAGCAGCCTGTCTGCAGCACTTCTTAAATTATAAGATTGGAGACTAGTCTTAGACACCACCTTAATTTCCTTTCTTTGCTGCTCTTGAAGCAGCTTGAGGAAAGAAACTGAGACAAGAAAGGGTTGTGCAAGGAGGCTTGTCTGCAAAAACTCACATCTGCTAAATCTTACACGGTGAGTGCAAAACTTGCATTGTCCACACCTTTCGGTCGTCTCCTGTGAGCATCTGTAATGTCAGGGGTGCCTGAGAAGGGAGGAGGCCTCGTGAGACTGCAGGGAGCTGTGAAGGTCCTGTCCCATCCCTTGGACCCAGTGCAGGGCCCTCCATCCAGCGAGTGCCTCGGTGCAGACACCAGTGTTGAAATCGGGGCAGACCTGTGAATTCTGCCTCTTGGGGACCTGTGTTAACAGGCCCTTGTGAACGGACTCATTGAAGAGTTGGTTTACATGTTAAATCAGTAGCTTTATTTCCTTGAAGTTATTTAAATGTTTAAAATGTCTGCATGTGTCTCTTAGGATTGTGCAGGGACGGGAGCTTGCAGACATCAGTGTTCCAGAAAGTTTCTGGCAATATCCTCACTCTGATCTTTTCTTGGATCTTGTGGCCATCAGAAGTGGTTCAGCAGAAAGGACTGGACACAGATGCCTACAAAGCCGTATGGTACAGCTGCACTGTCCTCCCAAATCCTTCCAGCTCACATGGTCTCTCTCTGGTGTCTGTGCCAATTTTGTTATCAGTAACTTTTTCTGCGGTCTGTAAAGGTGGGAAATAAAACCAGTTCGGGGAACTTTGGTGCTTGCCATGTTTCAATATAGTAGACTACTGTGTTTGCTGGATTTTATTTTTTTGCATACTTAGAAAATGTTGCGCTCACACACTGCAGCTTCCTCTCCCTAAGATGAGGAGGGTCAGTAGCTTATGCAAAGGCTCGAGGTGTGTTACCTGGTTTAGGGAGATCTAGTTAGCTACTTTGCTTACTTTTAAAAGGAGGAAAAGAGATCACTTGATCGGTCAGCAAGACCACATGACAAGCAGCTGAATGTAATTAGGTGGGGAGGGTGGTTGTGTGGTGCTGGCAGCTTCCCATGTCCTGCGAATGTTAGAACTATTAATCTGAACGACACTATTTTGGTTTTATTTCTTTCTCTGCTGATGCTTCCTGTAGATGAGAAATGGCTCTTTTTGCATGACTATGGTATTCAAGAGATCTGAACTGTGTCAGAAAACTTGTCACTGAAGTACATTTGGAAAACAACAGATCCATTCACAGCTGTTAAACATAGGTATGTAAACACTTTCTCTTTTCTATTTATTTTCATAAGATTTATTACCTTGTTTTCCTTGAGCTGACTGTCGTGTGCCAGCTGTTCCTCTGTAAAGGGTTTTGAAACAATGTTGCTGCACTTTAACAGGCTGTCTGGAATACTCTGATTTTGAGAGTTCAGCATTGCTGCATCCTCGTGTTCTAGAGGGAAAAGTAAATCTGTGGAGTACACTTGGCTTATGTAACGCAGGCTTTGGGGTTAAATGACAAAATTTCAGCTCTTTTGGTATGTATTTAGTCATTGCTTTTCATAAATAAATCAGTCAGATTTAAAGACAAACCAGGGTAAGTTTATTAACAAAGTAAAACGACTGCAGTGACTGGTGTCTGGATCCAGTAGCCATAAGATGCCTGTTCTGGTCCCAAGTCATCAGCCTACATTTTCTTCTGTGTTATATCAAACTTGTTCTGCAGTTGAAAGGTGGAATTAGACCCCTGATAGTAAAAGTGTGCTGTGCAAATAACATTTAGAATACTGAACAAAGTAATTCAGTACTTTTAAATGTTGCAGTGCTTAAAGTTTTTCCCCTCTATTTCTTCCTGTGTTCCCATTAGCATTTAAAGATAAATTATAATAAATAAAACAGTCCTTTAGAATGGTGGGGTTTTTTAACTGCGTTGTGCACCAACATGTTTGTTATCATGTTTGCTAAAGGGATGATAAAAGGCATGAAAATGGTGTATTGCACAGGCTGTTATTTTTAATTACCAAAAAAACTGAATAGCAAGGAAACATGAGAGCTCATCTAGTTCACATTCCTTCTTCAGTCATATAGTAATGATTTGAATCTTAAAATTAATTATTGTAAGGAAGGTGGGCTGTTACTACTGTGTTTTGTATCTCCTTTGGAAGAAACTCAGAATATATGTACCCATCTGACTAAGTCATGCCATGCCACTCCAAGCATGATTTTGTAATCAGGCATCCTTTCTAGCCATGTGTTTGTCAGCATTTTTCTAATCATGGACCAAAACTCCAGTTTTTGTAGACTGTAAATAACCAAGGAGGAGTTGTTCAGAGAACAGAAAACAGTATTCTCCTCCACTTCTGTGGTAAGGTCACAAGGCTTCCCCAGGGTTTTATTTGATGTTAAGCATAGAATGTCTTAAGATGATTTTTCTCCTCCAGATCATCACCAGCTGACTTGTGTTTATGAGAGAGAAGTGAGAAATTCATAAATGTAATTCAGTAAATACATTTTCTTGCTGTTTCCTTATAGACATCCCCAGTGTGTGAAAAGTTTATATAAAATAACTGGGAAAAAGGATTTTGTAAACATTGATGCTTGGCTCACTGTTTTTGTTTTTCCTGTGCTGTGTGGATGGATTGGTTGTTGTAGCTGCTTCACTGTAATTTACTATTATATAATGCTTTAATTTATTGCATTACATTTGCATTTTGAATGTGTGTTACAGAAGCTATTTCTAGCACATTTTAGTGTTGTAATTTCTAATAGCCTAAGTTATTTGAGGATTAAATTTTGATAATGTTGGGATTTTTTTTGTACACTGCAAAACAATATGCTAGCGTTTGGTGCTGCCACCCTTTCCCTCACCATACTCTTCCTGGATTTCAGTGTATTTGCATGTTTCAATCATGTCTTTCATTTATAACACTATCTTAAGCAAAATATCCTTAGTAATTAAGCCTGGTAAAGACAAACTGGGAATCTAATTCAGCTGGGCTTCTTTAAGCATGTCACTAACAATGGCATTAAAGAGAAATGGTAATTTTTTTTTCTTAAGAAAAAACTAGAAAAAAGAAGACTAGCAAGAATTCTGAAACTGTAGAAAAGTTAGAATGACCTCAAAAAATCTTAAAACCAGTTAATGGAAAAAGATCTGGAAAGTATCCTAGTAGGACAGAAATAAGCTCTAGACAATGGGAAGGAGAAAAAGGAATAACTTTTATTTGGTCTAACATGTTTTACTTCATAGCTAGGAAACAGTGTAGTTCCTGCTTCTGAACTTTGTTTAAACACTGTGTCATAGGGATAAAATTTCTTTTTAAAAGATCAGTTTTGATACATTGTGATGCAACTCTTGGTACAAACAGTAGAACTGCGATCTTGCTGAGGAAATTCTCTGGGAGCGAGTGGGTCAGTTAGCATAGCTCCTCTATAGGCGCAGCAGCTGCACTGAGTAGTGTTAACTGAGATTTTCTTTTTTTACATACTTCATTTGTTTTTACTGGAATCTCATTACTGAATTCTTAGTTCCTTCTATAGTAAATCACATGCATTGATTTAAAATAAAACCAAATGCTGCAAGTCAAAGCCAGTCTTTTAGTAGATAATGAAACACCAGCACCTACTTTAATGAGACTTTTCATATAGAAACTCTTGTGGGACAATACCATTACATTCTCCCATTTTCTTGCGACTTGTGCTCAGAATGGCACAGCTGAATAGATTCTTTCATATTACTTACCCTTTATATTCCATTCTTCATTTCCAGAGGTGTGATGCCTTTCTCAGCTATGGTGTAGAATTGTTCTGTGCAGTTGGTTTGCCAGTTTGTGTGAGATTTTTGAGCTCTTCACAAGCAGGCAACATTTATATTTGGTGTTAAGCCAAGACAGCACAGTCCGTATGCACTGTGGTGTGATAACTGCATACAGGTTTCCCTGACACAGTTTTCGCCAGGAAACTTGCACTGCTTGGATCAATTAGAGCATTCTGAATGGCAATTTATTTTCATAGAAAAGCTTCGTATATTTTTTCTGGAGCCTGGGTTATAGAGGTGGTTGTTCTGTAAGCTCACTGCTGTTAAGCCATTTATTAGCTATAAACAGAACCATTCTGAATTTTAATTGCAGACTTCTAAGGGCAGAGGTAGGGAATTGCTTGTTACAGTAGGTCGATTCAAGTGAAACTTGAGGATGCTTTGTCTGCACGAAATGAAAGAATTCTTTAGGAAGGCATCTACTGTAGGAAAAGCTGGCAACAGCTGCCAGGTTTCAGGTGGGGCTTTACTCTACAGCCATCTTGGGGCTTTTCCTCCATCTGGGAATAACTAAAAGGAAAGGTATGGGCCAACTGTGGCATTAGACTTGTGCTGCTTTTTGTTTTCCTTGTTCATATATTCCTACATAACACCAATTATGGTAAGAAATTCTGGTTTGCTGTGCTGTTTATCTCAGCAGTCTTTGCTGTGTATCAGGATTTAACTATAATTCAAGCTGTAATATGGGATTCTGATCTGAGCAGTGAGATAAATATTGTTGGCAACTCAGGTTGAAAAACAGCAGGCTTTTTGAATGGAAGCTTTGTGTTGAGCAGTTCAGCCTGCTTAATCAGTGCTTCTTTTGAATTATGGCTTCCCTGAGGCTCTAGAAAGCTGTGCTAGGATACGAATTGAAGCCAACATTTTGCCAAAGCACTGTCTGAGTATTTTGGCAGACTGCAGGGCCTCAATAGAAGGCTTGGGCAGTGTTAATTCGTGCTGCAGTTCCGGAGCTGTTCGAGTGGAGGATAGGGTGGAAGTAGGGGCTTGGTTTTGATTCTTGAAAGAAAACTCCACTCAGACATGGTAGTTTTAGCTTTGCTTTGTTAGAAGACTTTGAGTAATACTTTTGAGCCACAAGCGTGCTCCAAAGTGGCTGTGTCTTGCTGTCACACGAAGATTTCTGTGAAGATTTCTGTTTTGCTGTCGCATGTTAGTAACTTCCTGAAGAGAACAGGTTGTGGCCTATTGAATACAGCCTATTTCAGGCAGAAGTGGTGTTTTATTATGTAATGAGTAGGTTAAGTTACGGCTAGAGTATTCTCAGAAAGTTATTTCTAACATTTTCATAGCATTTATGAAACATGGAAGCATCACATACGCTCACTATCTCCAAATATGTTTACTGAACAAGTCCTGCTCAGTACTGGCTGAAAATCTTTCTCAGACTGTAGCTATTACAGACTCTGAAATCAAAGGCTCAGTTTCTTTTTGAGAACTCTTAGGAGCAGATTATTTACAGCTGACAGCCACCTCTCAAACTCTTTGAAGTGTCCTGTTGCCAGCCTGCACTGCTCTGACTGGCTCCCCATGGCAGCACAATCTCAGGTAGGTCCAGTGAGCTCTGCACCTGCAGGGATGCTTCTGTCCAGATTTTATGATTTTTAAAAGATTGGGAGAAGTGAATGCTAGCCGTGAGCTTCAGTTTTATCAGTCTAGATCCATCCTTCCATCTCTGTCCATGTGTTCCACTTCCTTGCTTAGCATCTCTGACTGTCCTGTGATGCTGGATTTGAGGAGTAGAAGAATAACCTTTTCTAGTTGCTTGACAGGGTTTTAACTGACAGTTTCCCTTGCTTTCCCACAGATAACTATGAACTTATTTTCTCCTTTTGGCTACATTTATTTAAGAAATTGCTCTAATTAAATATTTTCACCAGTAACTTTTTATTATTCCTAATGTTGTGACTTATATCCATAGATAATAAGAGTTTTCCAGCTCACTAGAAATGGATATGGCTTAGTTGTTCAGTCAGTAACTTTGATAACCGGTACATTTTCTGGGCAACAGGATGTTTTCACTGGTTGCTGGAAGTATGATCTGACACATTAGTCCTGCTCCAAAAGGCCACGATGCCTTGTGATTAGCTGCTTTCAGAATAACTTCTGATGGACTTAAAAATTTTTAGATATTTCAATGGCACCTAAATAATGAGAAAGCATTTAACTTGCTAAGAAATAACTAGAGGAACAAAGTGTTAGAAATCCTCTATACTGTGACCCCTGTTAGTTATATTATGGGTAGGACAGATCTCAGTATTACAGAAAAGCAATAGTGCTAAAAAATGGAAGCAGCTGCTGAAAGAAAGATAGCTTTTGTTGTATCTTCCAATCAACAACCAGATTAGCAAGGAAAAGTGTTTACCTCCTATGAAAAACAAAACCCTCATGTATTACCCAATCCAAAGGATGAAAAGGTGCATTAAATTCTGCACTGCAGTTCTTCCCTGCCTCACCCCTTTGTATGCTTGCCCACATCATGTTAGATGATTTGTATCATATTTGTGTGGTCTGCACTTTTATCTAACAGCGATTAGGAGGTATCTTCAGGTGTCTGGTAGCTGACCTTCTCCATTGACTTCTAATTAACCTAATCAGGATAATTTATTTTTACCACATTATTCCTCTCTAATGCAGGATGTATCTGGTACCCTTCATAAGCTTGGCAGTGTAACCTCTTGGAGAATTATTTTCTGTGTTCTGGCCTACGGAACTAGGTAGAAGGTAGCTGAGAACTTTCCTGTTCCAAAAGAGAACTATATCTATATCTATATTGTTTTGGTTTTTTTTTTAAAGAAGCTGCAAATATTTTCCTCTGGCCATTTACAGTGTGTGTTTTAATGGGCTTAAACAAAGAACCTGGCCTGACTAACACGTATTGCAGCCTACTGAATCACCCATACAGGCAGAGCATAACTTATACTTTCTTTAGCATGAGTACCTGTACATGTTTTCCTTCCATTTCATTCATATCCTACCTGCACATACGAAACGGCTTCCTTTTTCAGTTTTTAGAGTTTTAGCTTTTTTAAAAAAATTATTATTCCTCTTATTCTGCATTTTCATGGGTTTGCTTATCAGCTGGAGGTTTTCATCTCCTGGAAAACCAAATAATTTCTTAAAGAAATATTCAATTCTTGTTATCCTGTGTGACTCTTCTTATCTTCTGCTTTACCCTTCGGTGGCTATTTCTGTGGGCAGAAATAGAAGTGTGCTCTTTTTTTCTTGCACTTCTGAATTTGAAAGTGTTGCTGAATGAGTGGGTGGTCAAACTCCTGGATATTTCCCACCTGTGAATATGACCAACTTTGTGGGTGAAATCCTTGTGGCTCCTGTTTTGTCTGAAACAGTTGGAAAATGTGTGTATCTGTGCAAGACTGTCATTCATAATTCCTTGATCCTGTGAAGAGTAGATGCAGTGCAGTGGTGTGTTCCAGATGTTCAGGTTAGGCTGTGGGGAAGGACGTGGGTCCCAAAGTGGTCGGAATTGTCACGTTACCAAGGATGCTGGAAATTGCTCTGAATTTCCTGTTTATAAGTTAGTGAGAAAGCATGGCACGTTTACTTGGAAGCCACCGTGGCTTAAAGTATTTATTAGAGGAAGAGGGGAATGGTTGAGGATGGAGTAAGTAGTATGGAACTGCTTAAAAGAAATTAAAAATGCCTGCTTTATTTTCCCCAGTTTACTCTGGAGTTTGTTCACTTTGTACAGATGTTTGCTTCACTGCTCTAACTTGAAGGCAGCTTCTGGTGAGAGTGCAGAGAGGTAACTTGTGAGGCAAAAGCTCTTGTTCCCAGGAGGGGAACAAATCCTCTGAGAGAGTTCAACTGTTTTCATAACATAGCATTGCAAATCTTTATCTACAGTATTTCCTTACCATGAAGCATGAAAATGTTAGGAACTGATGAGGGAATAGAGATGGGGCTGTGCTTTTTGCACAGAAGTTGAAACTGCACAAAGGTCCTCCCGTATGGGGAGTGTTGGACAACCATCCGCAACATTTCTGCTTTTATTCTTCATTTTTTTTCCAGTTCCATGCTGCCTTTCATTCATTTGTGTAACTGAGACAGCCTTTGAAATCCAGCTGCCTGTTTGTTGGTTTGGTGATGCTGAAATGCAAATACATTTGCAAAACTAACTGTTGTTTCATTTCCTGGCTTCTCCATTCCTAGTGTCTCCTGGTTTTCTAGAAACAAAGTCCGGAATCTGCCGTTTCCTTGCCTGGCCTGTTGTGTGAGGTTCTCACCACATCTGCAGACCTGTTGCTTCCCTTTTGTGCCCCTTTTCTGGGTGGGATTATAATTTTATGCCTGGCTTCTCCCGTTGTAACTCATTCTCACAGTGCTTTGTGTGCCTGTCAGTTCGTGCTCTCAGAATGCTGCAGTTGTAGCGATGCTGAAAAATGGTTATAGAGCACCTTCAGCCAAGTAAAAGCGTCATCAGTGTTTGGAGGCTAAAACCTCCCAGCCTGTATTTTTGTACCTAGTTTTGCAGATTCTTATGTATTTTGAGTACCCTTAAAATTAGTTAGATCTTTCCAGGAAAGAGGCACTCCTTAGACACTGATCCTGCAATTCCTTAGAATTCCTCTACAGTTGAAACTAAAAACATCATAACAGTAAAATGTCAGGTAAAGCAATTGAAAGTAGCCAAGGGGTATTTTCTTTCTTGTTATTTATGTTACAGAAAAGCCCCAGAAGTCGCAGAAAGTGTCATTTTGACCAAAACTAAAGCAAGCCAGGTCATATATTTTCCTAAGAAAAACAATAGTGCAGCTCAGAACGTTTTGGTGAAGTGCTTATTCATTAGTTCTCTTGCCCCAGCACAGCAGTTGAGTTTATGAATAATTGTTGTCATGATATGTTTACGTTACATTTGTAGGGATCTGGCAGCTTTTAACAGCACTTGTAATAAAGTGCTGACTAAGCAGGAGCATTATTTAAGTCTCTGTCGTTGTTTGGACAGAGCTGGCAGGTGTCTGATTGACCAGTTCTTCAAGCGTTCAGGTGCTGCTGGAGCCTTAGAGCAGGGTGAGGCCATTCACTGCGCTTCGCCCACGCCGAGCAGGAATGGAGTTACTGCCTTGCTGTAGTGTGGTGGCAGTGCTGCTGTGATGGGATTACTGAACTTACTCCTCTGTGGTCCGGATCACTTTCTCCATTTTTCTGCTGGAACGATTGGAGTGACACAGAAAACACTCCTGAAGTTTACTTTTGTGTAGTGCTTTGGTGAAAAAAATCTTTAGTATGAATTGATGTGGACTTGCAGAATAATAAAATCTATACAAATGCATGATTGCCCACCGAGAGACCTGCAGTGTCTTCTTTTCCTGCCTATGGGGGATTTGGACTCTCCCCCGATGCCCATGTCAGCTCTAATCATAAGCATGGAGCCTCAACAGAAAGGAAATAGTTTACATTAAAGACTGCTGTATTCTCCTCAAACCTGAGGTAAAGGATGTAAAGCTATGAATAGAACTGAACAGGTGTGATCCATATACTCCGTCATTAATGCATTTTTGAATGAAAACCTCTGCTGGGAACAATGTAATTGTTTCAAGGTGTGTGGGTGATTTTGGAGCAACTTTAGATCTGTTCCAAGGTAGGTCTTGCACAAATCTCTTTTGAAATGCTGTTTGCCTCTAGGAATAAAAGGGACATGTGAGCTGTGTAATTGCTTCCCAGCCATGCAGTGAGGCAGCACCCTCCTCAGACACAGACATGGGCACACCTCTTTATCTCTGAGCACCCATCAACGTGGATGCAAACAGCTGACACGTAAGCCTCTTGGCTGTGTGCTGAAGAGGTGGGTCTGGAAAAGTACTCCTACTGAAAGTACTATCTCCAGTGTGCCCTAACTATTCCTTTTGCAGAGTTTGGGTAAGTCATATGCCTTACTTTAAACTGATGTGCTTGAGGACTGTGTGATTAGGGGCAGGTTCAGATTTCCTGAATTTTACACTGTGTGTATGTATACATGCTTTTATTTGCAGGTCAAAGCTTTTGGTTTTTTTGGTTTGAGTTTTCATTTATTCATCTCTTTTGCCTTCTTCCTTTTTCCTTCTCTCCGTCAGCTCAGTAGCAGCACAGGAGTTGCATGTTTTGTGTAAGGCCAGCTCAGGAAGCATATTCCCTATTCCCATACTGGACAGGGGAAATCCTGCATGCCAAGCCAATTTCCTTAATTTATACAGGAGCAAATTTGCCATAGTCTGAAATGTTTTATCACACAGTAGTGCTGTGATACGTGTGTCCCAGAGGCAAAAATGTGAACCTGTTAACACTGATGTCTGTAATATGAAAGTACCTCCGACTAGGAAATGCAGGGAACAAGAGGAGCACTTGATTTGCAGAGAATCCCTTCTTGAAAAGGCATTATCTGTGTTTGTGTGTGGAGGCTTCAGAGCAGCAGTTGTACAGGCACAGCTCAAATGCTGGCTGTGGGGGTCCTGTCAGCCATGGAAAAGGCCAGTGGAGATTTTCCAGCACTTGCTCATAGCTCCTGTCCATCTGCATACCAGGCAAAGTGCAAAGCCAGAGCTGAATGGGGTTTCAGGAGGGATTTACAAGAGGCAAAACTGTGAGGGGCTTGACGTGGAGCTTAAAACTGTGTCTATTAGTGAATTTTTTTTTAACCAAGGAGTTCTTACTCTAGAAACAATATTTGGGAACAATTTTCTTTTGGTAACCTGATGAATTCTAATTGTATCATTAATTTTCTCTGAATCTTCCTTTTCTACCTCCTACTCTCCTGATATACGAGGAGGTATAGAAAAGTGGAAGGAAAGACCAGAAAGTGTGAAGCTCTAAAGCCTAATTAAAGCAAAATTGGAAGGAAAAAATGGGGCAGGGTTTTAGTAACAAGGCCATGATTTTTAAAAACTTCACAGCAGTTTTTGCTGTGAATATACTTTGCAATGATTATGTTCTTATTTCTGTTATGTGAAACTGAATGTGTCTGGACACCAGGACTGCAGGTCTCGGAAGTGGAGGGTGGAGATCACTTTTTAAATATTTGTGCAGGGAGGAGGACAAGGCTTGAAACTGCTATGAAAATAGCTCTACATGTCTCCAAGGATAGGTTAACTGTGCAGGGTTTCACAAGAACCACTCCCTGGAGATATTTGAATAATAGATTGACATTATGGGGTGCAGTGAGAGGTGTGTGCATTTCAAAACCAAAGGAGAAAATTTCCTTCTCAAGCAAATCCTTTAGAAGGCATTTTTAGAACCCTTACTGCGAAGGGCTCCTCACCCTCTGTCAGTCCTCTGGAAATTGTATTTCTTACCAGCCATAGGGAGAATTGAGGTTTCAATGGGCCAAATGATGTGGCTTGTTTGTCTTGACAGACACTCTACAAATCAGATATGACACTCGGAATACCTTTAGGTTTTACTTCCCCAAGGCCTAATCCTGACCTTTCTGTTTTGGCCAGAGCCAGTGGAAGGTGCAGCTGAGCAGTTCCCTACAGCTCCGTGGAAGAGCTGCAGCACCCTTCCTTGCTGTGTGTGGTCTTGCACAGGGTGCATGATAAATCAGCAGTGATGAGGGGCACTGGCATTGGTACTTGCTATTAAAAGTACTTTCTGTACACCTACAGCGACCCAACAGAAAACCACCGAGACGAGGCAGATACCTCTGTGCAGGTGGCATAGCAGTAAAAGACATGAAGCAAACTTGTCTTTGTGTAATATACTGGCCCTAAGATTTACATCTGAGTCTTTTAAAGCAACAATTAATTTAGGGATATTGAGACTGAAAGAACATGTGCTTGAGTAGAGAATGAGCTTGCACAGCTCTATGCCTTTGGAGAACATCTGAGGGCAAAGGAAACACCATGCGTGAGATGGAAGTCTAAGTCAGATGCAATCTTTAGAAAAATCCGTCTCTGTTTTTAAAAAGATTTTTCCTTTTCTTCTGGTACATTTCAATGAAAAGACTTTGGTAGAGCTGCAAGGTAGGTGGTCTGGTTTTACTTTTTTTTCCTTCCCAAACAGGGGAGAGGATTTAAAAAATGAAACCAACTCCCCAAAATTATTTTTGCTGATACATGTCAGTGTGTCTAATGGATCAGGGTTCTTAATTTCTTTTGAAAATGTTCTTATGTCAGTGTTTGGGCTGCCTGTTCAACTTGGTTACTTGAACATGCTGCTCCTTCAGACCTGTGTGGTGGATGCAGTCCTGCAGTTGTGGTGCATTTACGTGAAAAGCTCACTGTTAACTCTTGCAGCAGGGTTCTCTCTTTCAGCCTTCTACTCTATTGCAACTCTTTGGTTAAAACACAACAGCAGGAAGTGAATTAGCTGGCTGTGGCATGGTAGTGAGTGTGAACTCTGTCACCTAAACCCTCTTTCCTGCAAGCTTTTACTGGCATTGATGGCATAATGTGAAATATGCCTTGGCTGGGAAAGGGAGACTTCAACACTTCAAAAAGGAAAAAAAGTGTCAACTGCTTTCCACTGACTGTTCAGCGGGAGAATATCTGGGGTAAATCTGACCAGTGTCTGCTTTTTAGTAAGCCACTTATGGCCACATAAGTCACAGTTCTGACTTGTAACCAAGAGCAGGACAATGATGAAGGTGAAGCTTTAAAGATAGTTACGGTTTTAGCTGAATGTGGTGATTGACGCCTACACGTTGGAGACACAGTTTGTTCCAGGCCTCAAGCTGTGAGTTGATATTCAAGAAATGTATTGGTGTTTTGCCATTGATGCAAGCTACTGCAGTGTTTGACTTGAAATTAATAACTTTATCTATTTCAAGTTACAAGTAGTTCCAAAAATACTTACAGTTGAAACAGCAGATTTTACTCTTTTAAAATTTTATTTCATCTTTTTTTCTTTTTTTGTATTTTTGAAATCTGTTTCTGTCCTTCATAAGAGGCAATTTTATGCCAGTTTTCTGTTGCTTTTAGAGTGGTTATTTTAGGCTTATCTTTTCATGTTCATGTCTTTGAACACAGCACAAGGCAGCTCTGGACTGTTTGTTTTGGGGGAGGAGAGGCTCAGTAGCTACTCAACAGGAAAGTGCCAGTGCACTTACATCAGCTTTTCTAGTACACATGAAATTTGCCAATGATTTTTTTTACACATTTTAGCTGTTCCTGCACTTAGATCAGACTATAGAGAATATAGTTATTTTTAAAAAGGCACAAAAAAGAGAGAAATTTCTTAAATGTGTAGGAGCCATGGAAAAAATGTATGTGTTTGTTTAGTGTCAATTCTGGATCAGGAGTTAGTTTGAATGGCTAACTAGCATCACAATAAAAACTTTAAAAATTGAAGATTCTTCCTCAAAACAAAAAACCCAACAACAAGAAAAAACTTACTCAAGACTGAAAAGTAGCTATTAATAGAAAATTACTGTAAATGTTGTTTAAATATAGTTGACAGTCTGGGAAAAAAATTCAATTTTTTTCATATGTTAATAATGCCACAGTGAGTATGAGACCAGAATTGCATTGCTAGTACAATTAAGTAGCTTTTGCTGACTTCCATGAGGATTAAGAGCAGTTCTGCAGTTTATGTTCCAGATACCTTGAATACTTTGACCTTGATTTTCAGTCTTGCCTGAAGAAGTAAAAATTGTGTTGCCTTTCCTTTTCAGTAAGAGGAATATAATAAAACTAAAGATGCACTTTTTCAGTCACAGCTGAATTTGATAGTGGTAATTTGTGTAATTGAGAGTTTAAAGTGAAGTTGGTGTAAAGGAGCACAGAACTGGCCCCACCACTCGCTGCTTTGTAGCTCAGGTAGTGATTTGTATTTTAAACATTTGTCAGAAGAACTCCTGGCAGAGCACTTGACTAACTACTCCTTTTTGCTTTGCTTTTCAAGGTGCATCCTGAATTCTCACTATGTCTGATGGGGACTACGATTACCTCATAAAATTCCTAGCACTCGGTGATTCTGGAGTAGGAAAGACCAGCCTTCTTTACCAATATACAGATGGCAAATTTAATTCCAAATTCATCACAACGGTGGGCATTGACTTTCGGGAAAAGAGAGTGGTGAGTTTGTATAAAGAGTGTGCTGCTTGGAAATGGTGTCTGTGTATGTGTAGGCCTGCAATCAGTGTTATTGTGTGCTTCATTTTGCGACAGGAAAGACCTCATTTGACCTGGCTATTTTCGTCATTGCTGCGTACAGACCCATTTCCCCAAAAGTTAAAGAGCTGATTCTAAGAAACCACTTTTTTCTGCTCAGCAGATGTTGATGAGTGTGTCTACTCTGAGACTTGTGCACACAGTACCTGGAGTAGCACTTTTACTGTTGAACTCCTTTCACAAGGAAGGACTGAACTGTAGCAAAATGTTCTTGCTGGGTATGAACTTAAATGGCTGCTAAACAAATACGCAGTTTTTTAAACATGTGGATGAAATGGTACATGCAGCTGATCTGGCTTCCTAAGCACTCACCACTAGCAGAGAAGAATTATGAAATACAAGGTTGCTTTTTTCAACCCCTGAATTGTTATTAAACTAAGCAAATGTACTTCTGATATGAAGCTGAGCACTAGAGTATCATAACCAATTGGATGCTGATCCTTACTGCTCTGAGAAATGGAGCTGGCACAAGCTTTATATTGTTATGTACAAGTATTAAATGTCTTTCATTGTAGCCTGGTGATTTCCTGTGTCCAGAAATCTGGATGGTGTAGTGGGCATTGTGCAGACTGGTTTTTGGTGCGTGACATGCACCACAGTAGTTCAAGGACTAGATATCTTAGTTAAATGCCAAACTGATCTCTTGAATAAGTCATTATTCCTTTTGTGGGATTGTAAACATGATGGTTTACTTGATCAGCATATTTGATAACCCAGGATAAGGTTTAGGCTTCAGAGCCTGAATCTTATAATACATAAACTTGCTGAATTTCTGGATCTCTGAAGATATGTTTGTAACTCCTGTAATCTTAGGTACAATGACATTTGAAGGTAAAGAAGACGACCTAACATGAAGTATTCTAAACTAGAAATGAATCTGTTTTTATCTGATCCTTCCAAGACTAACGGATGCCCTTATTTATATTTTCATGCTGAGCAAACTCTTCAGCTTTTATTTTTATCATCCAATTTCTGCTTTATAAGCTGTGATCTGATAAGATCTACCCTCAGCAATTTTTCAGCAGCATTTCGGCACCTAAGTAGAGATGTCATTATCTCTGAGTATATTTTGTTTGCTAATGAGGTTCTGCTACTACTACAAATACATTGTCAGATTGCATTGTTGCTGTCTTATCTTTTATTTTGAATGTGAGGTAAGATAGTAAAAGACTCAGAAAATCAAAATACTAAAATTAATCTTGTCTCATGGCTCTAAATATCTGTCTGGAGTCCACAGTCTGTTGGGTACTGGTTTTACAGTTTCACTTTTACCCTTATTTTAAAATATTTAATTGGATGCAATATTAAAATGCATCTCATACTACTTTTGTCTTACAAAGCAGAGGATTGAGTTGTAGTTGGGATCTGTGCATCAGCAGTGCTACTTTTGCTGCATTTAATGACTTTAAATGTCAGTTCTTTTGTGTTCTGTAGCAGCTGGACTGATAACAGTCTTGCAAATTTACCTTTTACAGGTGTATAGACCCAATGGGCCAGATGGTGTTGGTGGCAGAGGACAGAGGATTCATCTTCAGCTCTGGGACACTGCAGGGCAGGAAAGGTATGGCTCAAGATTGCAACGTGAGCTTACTTTAACAGCGATGGAAGGCTTCATATGAGTACCCATTAAACTGTAACTGGAATTTACAACTGTAGAACACAAAACCTGTAATTCTTGCTTTTTAGTCTTTTTTTTCATAGCCTTCGCATATAGGTACTTGTAAAGCTTTTCTCTTTAAAGTTCTCCTTAAGTTTCTATAAATATGTTGAGGTCTTGGGAAAGTCAGACAGGTAGAAGCATCTCAAAGGATTCTTTTCTATCAAAAGACTAGCATTCTTCTGGTTGTTAGTCTTAAATTCAAGGACTGATGTGTATAGGGAATAAATTTTTGTTCAAAGTTAGAATTGCATTATTGTTTTAATTTCTGATTCTTGATCAAGGCATGCTTTATAGTAGAGGACTGTTTAAAGCTCTGACACTCAAGTCTCCTTGACGCTTTAGGCCTTGATTAGGCCACAGTAATGTTAGCAATTTTTCTTACACGGTCCTTGCCTCAGCAAAACAACTATGAATATTTCCTTCTGGTTAATTCAGTTTTAAGTTACCTCAGTTCTCCTATGACTGTAAGCAATTAAGTTTTTAAAGTAACTTGTCAGATGAGCAAATATTTCACTTTGCTGGTCTAGGTTTCGTAGCTTGACAACTGCTTTCTTCAGAGATGCCATGGGGTTTCTTCTACTCTTTGATCTGACAAATGAGCAAAGCTTTCTGAATGTCAGGAACTGGATAAGTATGGATTTTTTTTTTTTTTCTCTTTCTTTGCATGGGTGGAATGGGGAGTGGGGGTTATGTTTGTAAATATGGAGTTTCACTGAGAAATAGAACTTAAAATACTGTTTTTTATGGCTTTCTTAGTAAAAGGATGTAAATGTTGTATTCATAATTGTAATAGCTGCTAGTGATGGCTTCTAGGGCTCACCTGAAATTCGGCTTTGCCTACTGAACTTGAATCTTAACGTATATGAAAGAAAGCTGAGACAATATCCTATCCCTGAGTGTGTTGCTGTTTAGTAATTTAAGTGTGTGGGAAGCCTATGCAAAGTATTTTGACTCACCTGAAGCTTTGTCAGCAAAACTTAATGGAGGGCAAATGTTACTTGGCTGGTATATCTAGTCAAAGGAGTTCCCAAACTGCATCACCCATCTGGAGAAGAAAAGTAGATCCTTTCCTGGCAGCTCACTGTAGATCCTTAGTGAGTGTAACTCCTTAAGCTGCAAATACACAAGTTCTGTGCTAACTTTGCCAGGCTCCTGTGTCCCTGGGTATGTGACAGTAGAAGCCCACCTGTTCTCTGACTCCTCAGTGCAAGTGCAGAAGTGCTGTGAGCTAAGAGGGAACGTGCTTGGTTTGTGGTAGCGTTCCTAGGGAGCTGTGTGTGGCAGTGAGTTGTGACCCCTCTTCATGTTGGTGCTGCCAGGTCAGTTACAAATGCATGCGTATTGTGAAAACCCAGACATTGTGTTATGTGGAAACAAGAGTGACCTGGAGGACCAAAGGATGGTGAATGAAGAAGAGGCTAAGGAACTTGCAGAAAAATATGGGTAAGTAACTTTCTTCCAATTATTGCTGTGTTTAGAGCAGAATGAGATATTTTCTGTAATGCTTTTTTCTGTATACGGAAAGGTTATCATGGGAATAGTCATTTTAGAATGCTTAACTGGCTGGTATTGTATTTTTTTTTCTGTCTGAGATTAATATTTTCTGCATTGCTTAAAAATAAATACTTAATATTGCAATAATCTTGCACTGAAGATAGGCTAAACATAAATTTTCACAAACATTCTGGAAAAGAGAGAGAATTTAGCTAGAGAGGCAGGTGAACCATTGGGTCACTTGTTTGCTCTTACCTGTACTGAGGCACCTGCACTCTCACAGGTTCCCAGGGAGTCTGAAAACTGAGTCACACCAGTAGGAAGACAGGGTAGCCTTGCCCTTCCCCTTCCTGGCAGGCACAGATCATGTGCCTCTGAAGGAAGTATGTGAAATCTTTGTTCCTATCAGATATTAATTTGTACTTTTATACTCCCTTAACTCTTTCATGGGGCTCATCTTTGGATTACATTTGCATTTCGCTGAGAATCAGAAATGCACTTCTGAAGGAAATCATCTGATGCATTCATGTGGTGGAGCAATTTTCTAGCACATGAACTGGATTCCTTCTCAACTGAAAACTAAGTTAAATTATGTGCTCCAACCAGCAACCCACCTTCGTCTGGAGCGATAGAGTAGAACTGCTCCAAAGTAAAGCCCACAAGACAGGCATAGTGTGAACACTGGCTCCTCAGTGCAAGCTGCCTTGTTCTGCAGGTCTTCTGCTGTGTCATGATGTTTATTAGGCACAAATTAGCTTGCCTTGGCCTTGGAGAATCACTGGAGGCAAATCAGAAGCAATCTGTCTGTGAGAGAGAAATGGGTTTAGTGCAGTAATACCATCTTACTTTTTCCTTCTCCTGTGAAAATCCTTATTTGAAGTCCACATCACACAGACAACAGCAAGTGCATGTGGTACTTTAACCAGCTGCTTGTGAAGGAGCAAGAAGTTTTAAACAACAGCAGATGGCATGTGACCGTATCTTAAATCTCTTTGCATGTGACTTCTGAAAATAATTTATGAAGTATTTATCTTTGTGGCTGAAAATGCAACTTAATTTAGGAATAGTGAGCTAAAAGTCAAGGTTGTGGATCACATTCAATCTGTAAGCAGTTACAAAGTTCTCTGCCCTGTAGAGGTGAGACAGGATGGCTGCTAGGAGTCACTTTCTCCTGAGGGGAGGCAAGATAAATCCTGCTGCAGTGAAGAGTCTTCTGGTAACTAAAGGGTGAGGTAGTGAACGTCCCCTTCTGTGGAAGGGCCTCCTACGGACATGTGATGTATTTGAAACAGATTGCAAGAGACCTGAACACAGACAGTAAGATGCTTTTGAGCACTCATTGGGTGTTGCAAGTTAAGTAAGAAATACTTAGTTCTGAAGTGATGGTATCAGTTTCCTGGGCAGTAACACAAATGCAGCCGCTGTAGCACCACGCTGTGGGGAGCATTAAGTACAGAAGGCCACAGCCTATGCACTCGCAGTGGAACATCCTGATCCACAACAATAAAGAAAACAAGAAATGTACTTTAGAAACCAAGTACATTTATTTTCTTGACAAAGACATAGGTGTTCTGAGCACCGCGATTTCTTTTTTTATGTAAGAAAGTTTAGAGTTGTGGTGTCAATAGAAGAAAGTCACCTTCCGTCGTGATAAGAGTACCACACTGTGTGTCTGTAGTGCCTTGCCTGCAGAGGAATGGCCATAGCAGCATTCCTTCTCCTGCAATTACTTTTTATGTCCCTGCGTGCACAAGTGTTCTCCTTGCTGATTTCTATGCACATCAGCTCTGGAGTAACTGCATCTCTTGCAGGGAATGGAGTTTAAAAAAACAGACCTCAGGACCACAACTTTGGGAACTCATACCAACAAGTGTCTCTGTAAATTGTGGACTCCATTAATGTTTGCCCTTCTGCCCTACCTTCAGTCAGCCATTTCATTAATTTCTTTTGCATTTCAGACCTCTGAGTACTTAGTGTCTCTCAGCTATGAAGTAGCTGTGACAGTCGTAGTGTGATTTCTAAGTATGTGGCAGTAATCCTGTATTGTTTTTCTTCTCTGAGTGACAACTGTGTGATGTAAGGTTATGTTTTTTGTCTTCTGCAGAATACCATATTTTGAAACCAGTGCAGCAAATGGGAATAATGTAAGCAAAGCCATTGAAACTCTGCTTGACCTCATTATGAAGCGCATGGAACGGTGTGTGGATAAATCCTGGATCCCTGAAGGGGTGGTGCGCTCCAATGGGCACAGCTCTACAGAACAACTGAATGAGGAGCAAGAAAAAGGCAGATGTGGCTGTTAGCCCAGTTACAATTAACTTTATTGTGTATTATATAGTACAGTTGCAGCTTACCTGTTCAATGTCGGGACAAATCGCTTTGTGTAGTTATTTAATGAGCTATATTAATTCTTGATACTAATTTTTATTTGCTTCCTCTCAAACAACATTGACCTTCACTTGCAAGGTATGCAGTTTATTAGTAGTGGGACAGAGGTTTTAATTTGGTTTAGCACTGGATGTTTCTCTAATTCTCTACTTGGGAGGAAAGGAATTTTCATTACCAAATTCAGAAACATGTCTCTATGGGCAGCCAGAAAGGGTAGGCTTCTGAATTGAAGGGTTTGCAGTTGCCCTTGGCAGTCGCCATTAACTATACAGAGTAGGCATTTAGAGTAGATATTGTGACAGCTCTTGGTGTCTCCTAACAGCAAGATAACCAACTTTCTTCTTGGTTTTAAACAGAAACATTCAATCATTTTACCAATTAAGAACAATCTTTAAGAGCACATCCTGTGTTTTCCACAAAAGCCTGTGAGTAGTTTTTCCTTGCTCTCCTAAACCATCCGTTTTCAGTGATGAAAACCAAAGGGAAGCTATTCAGTACAGAATAAAAAGCTCCAGAGAAGCACAGGGGTGTGCACATAGAGCACTTGGGGCATGTCATGTAATTGAACATGTAAACTACAACTGTACTATATGAAATATATCCAACGCAGCCTATGAGACCTCCTGACATAATTTGAATTTCTAGAACATGCATATGCGTAAATTTATATGTAAATGGCATAACTGTGCATCTGTTATGTTTCTTTTATATTGCCACTCATGTTTTAAGAGGAATGTAGGGTAACCTAGATGTCAGCAAAATTTCATCAGAGTTGGTGCTTTGCACTGAAATTGTTTTAACCAACACAGATTGAGAATGTTTCTTCAAATTTGGATTTGAAATGAATGATTATTGTCTTCTGGTGAGATGCAGCTAAGATACTAGTCCTGTAGATCAGTATTTCTATGAATTTATAATGCTCATTCTATTCTGCCAACCTTTGTGTCCTGTACATCTTGGTTATCATGTAGTAATTTATGGCTTGTTCATTTCCTTTAGATGGTATTTTAAAAAGTATAGAGTTACTTTTCTTTCCCCCCCCCATGGATCACATAAATGTAATTTTTGGTTTCAGTGGATCATGTTACTCTAACAATTTTTATTTATTCATATGACCTAGGAAACAATCAGTATTTTTTGGGCTTTTGCCCAGACTGATTTATAAGATGTGCCTACCAAACTGTTTTCTACCCTGGCAGAGGTTGTATAATTGTAAGGTATTGCCAATTAAAGTCATAACATGCCAAATTGAGTCTTGTTACAGACCTTCCACAGCAGCTTGTTTACAGAACTCCAAAGCTATTGCTTCTTTAGAAATTATGTATTTATTTATTTAAATATTTTAACTACTGCAATTTCAGGCAAGTATTGATACCAGTTATGAACATGAATTGCAGCATAACAAAATTTTTGAAGGAAGGACCAAAAATGTTTCTAGAATAGGATCTAAGGAAAAAAAAATTGATGTAGCTTCTGGTTATATTAATTAATACAAGAATAAGTGTTAAAACTTGGTTCTTAAAATATTTTACGTAGTAATGCATTGTTCTTTAACAAACACAACATGTAAATATTAGATTTTTATCACAGCCTACACAGAATATTTTAAAAGTGCAATATAATTTGACTGCTCTGGGGCTAGGACAGAGACAAAAGCAATTTATATGAGTATAGGGTTTTGGTTTTTTCTACTCCACTTATAAAATGCTTGTAGACCGGAGTTACTGTAGTTTAATTCAGAGTGCCTTTTGAAGTTACCATCATGTTTCTGACCAGTAAGAGTAAGAAACTCTACTGTAAGACACAATACATTTCAATGTACTTCAGTGTCTGAATTTCTTTTAATGTAACCCTTGGCTTTTCAGAGGGTTGCAGTGGAACTTTGTCATGCATTAACTTAAAATGGGAGTTTTTGTGCTTATAGCTCCATCCAGTTCTTGAAAACTTTATGGATTATTGCAACCAGCTATTGAGCTAAGTGACTACTGAAATAGTGTAAAAATATTTCCTTTTGAATACTTACGTTTAAATTGGATATTAAATATTAAATACTGAAACTGTCATATTTGTGTCATGCCTATTATTTGTAACTATTTACAAAGAGGATCCACATAAAATTGCTTTGATGTTAGCCTTTGAAATGTGCCATAAGATTTATCTGTTTGAATAATGGTGTGACAAAACTTTTGTTCCCTTTTAAACTCTCATGAGAAACCACGGTAAATGTTTCTTGGCAGTAAATTACACTGTTCTTACTAGACTAGTACTGGTTTTAAAAAACAAAGAAACAAGAATTCTGTGATGAGAAACTGTTATTTCAAGAAAAGTTGTTTCCATTCAGTGTCAGATAGAGATACTGATCTGTAATTAAACAGAGTTTTGGAAAGGATTTCCATTAGGATGGATTGTCCCAGGATTTCTTATTATAAGATAAAATAGGTAAACATTCCTGATATGAACTTTGCCAGCACTGCTGAACTGAATTGTAACATTTCCTGTTGTCTGGGTTCAATGTCAGTCTGTGTCCTGCACTGTCCCTGTGTGTTGTGAGGAGTCTTTGTTCAAATGTGTCCACGGTCTGTGCTGTGCCTGAGATACTCCTTGGTGGCCCTCTCTTGCTCTGACCAAACCAGTCAGACGGGGCCTGGTGAATCCTGGGTGATGCCAGGAAGAGCCCAAACCCAGAGAAAACAATGGAGGCATCAGTTCTGTGTTCATAAGACACTCAGAATGCTGCTCATCTGAGCGTGTCGCATGTTCAGAGCAAAGGAAATCAAACAATACATTTTGTCAACTTTATTGCTTCTACAAAGGAAAGGAGCCTGATTTTTCAGAGTAACTGCTTCCATCAAGAGCAGTGTCTGTTACCAGGTAGGTTACAGTGTGCTGGAGGACATTGCTGCTATTCAGAGGTTCCTTTACAGGCAAGCAAATGAGCTGAACTAAACCTCATTAAGTGTAAAAAAGGCAAGTGTCAGGTGTCACTGGGTATTCCATCTGGGCTGCAATAACCCTGTGCAGTAGCGCTAGCTGAAAAAACATTTTTCAGAAAAGGGGATGAGCATCCTGTTCCAAAGCAGGCTGACCAAAAGCCGGAAGTGTGCTGCTGTGGCCGAGAAGGCCAGCTGTATCCAGGGCTGCACTGGTAAAATGAAGGCAGCAGGTTGGGAAAGTCACTCTTTCCTTATCTTCAGTAATTGTAGGACCATCTGGAGTTCTGTGCCCTGTTTTGGACACCCCAGTAGAAGAAAGACATTGACACACTGGAGTAAGTCCAGCAGATGCCACCAAGATCAGAGGGCTGGAGCACAAGGGGTAGGAAGAGATAGAACAGAGTTTGCTTAGCTTTAAGCTAAGGGAGACCTTTCTGCTATCTTGAACTCTAATGGGAGGATACACAGAAGGTGGAGCCAGACCCATCTCAGAGGGCACAGGGATAGGAAAGAGGCAAGAGAGAAACGTTCTCTAGAAAATTAAGATTAGCTAGTAGGAAAAAATTGTCACCATACAAGTGGTCAGAAATTGGAACAGGAGCTGAAGAAGGTTATGGAATCTCCATCCTTGAAGACACTAAAAACTAAACTGGATGTGGCCTTGAGGCTGGTATTAATTTGTTCTACTTTGAGCAGGGCTTTGCTCTAGATGACCTCCAGAAGCGTCTTCCACCGAACATGATCACGTCTCTGAACCTGATCCTGCAAGCGCATTTGCCTGACAGTTGTTCATTCTTCCATATGACTGTGTATGGCAGTTCTTTTACTTCTATTAGGAAACTTGTACAAGTATGTAAATACTTACAGACCAGAGCTTTGCTGTGTTGCTCTGGAAAGTGTAGAAGTTTGTGTTTGATTTTAAGGTATTGAGTTGAGATGTTTGGTGAAACAATTCTTGCTGTAGTAATCTGCGTCAAAAACAAATGAGCCACTTGGTTTGCTGCAAAATCTCTTCTTCCAGTGAGGCTGTTTTTCAGCTGGATACCTAATTCTGTCTGTGAATAACTATTAATGGAGAAGAAGTACATACTGGTTTTTTATAATTAATCTGGATTCTATCACCAGTAACCTTCAATCTATAGTGCCTTTTAGTCAGGAACAAGCACTTCAATCTACAACTTAATGGCTTGTAGAGGAGATTAGTGCTTTGATGTGAAAAAAGGAGCTGGAGGTGAAAATCTAATGGTAAATGCTTGTATTATCACTATGCACTCACATCCTACATGTCTGCTGGACGTATTGGCAACAGTCTGTATTTCAAAGTAGTTAAATTGTACAAGCTACCAAAGACTTCACAATACAGTGCTCTGCCAGGAAAAAGCTGTCCTCTGCCAGGAAAAGTGAAATAAATACGGCCCATGGGGAAAAAAAATTGCATAGGCAGGAAACTCAAAGTAATCAAACTGAAAAAGGAGAACAGCCCTAGACCTTAGCAAACTTGTTTACTATTTGGTTTTGCCTCTAGCTGTAAACTTCTTGTCTTCATAGCTTCCCTCATAAAATTGGATTGTGTGTGTGCCTTTACCACTTCCTCTTATCATCCAGGTTGCAATCCTCTGTCACAGCCACATATTCCTTGCTCTGGCCTGCAGTGTGAGTCATGAACATCCTGTCCGGTCCTGTGCTCCAGCCCGGGTCTCCTGCAGTAGACGTGGCTGAGGTCTGGCTTTCACAAAGACTGGAGACAGTGCGGATAAGGTGCCTCCACTGTGCTAAAGCAATTCTTCTTTCTTCCTCTGATATTTCTTAATTTAGCACCAAGCTGACTGCCTTTCTTTTGTTGTTCTAGAAACCAGAAAGCAAAACTGCTTTAGAGGCACATGCAACTCAACACGAGGATTTTTCACCAGATACTCAGGTAGTTAATTTCTTTTAAAGGGAGAGGCAGGAATTGTGGTGGTAAAGATTTACCTGGTGAGGAGGATTTCAGACTCAGAGCTGGGACAGCATCCTACAATTGAAGAATGAAGAGAAGACCTTCTCCAATTCCAAACAATTTAGAAGGTACAGGGCCTAGGATTTAGGTCCTTTCACGATAAACAGGTAACTCTAGGAGAGGGAAGAGAAGGAGTAATAGGTACCTGTAAGTTGTGCAGAGCCATTGGTTTTAGACGGGACTTCAAATTTTGCTTAGATTTTGGATTTTACAGATTTGGAAACAGCACAGAAAGTGTTGACTGAATTTTACAGTAGATCAACTGTAGACTTAAAAATCTATGTCTAACTCCCTTTCTTTTCCTTGGGTTACTGTGTCTATCCTTACGTTAGTACCGATCCGTTAATTTCTCGCCCTTGGAATACAATTTTCCCTTTATAAACAGAAGGCAGGGCTCTGAGCCCGTGTGGGCCCGGGCCGGGCCGCTGGCGGGGCCGGCAGGGGGCGCGG
>VWPU01002227.1:0-25342 GCA_013398955.1 Callaeas wilsoni
GGGCCGGTGTCAAACCACGACAACTTCAGAGCACCGTAAGCAGGAAGGGCGAGATTAGGGAGTATGGCCTCCCCATCGCCAGGTGGGGCACAGAGGAGAGCCAGGCTCTGATCCGAGGGCACATGGAGACAGCTCCTTCAGCTGCCATTGCTGAAGTGGCAGATTCCTGGGGAGGAGGTTGTTCTGCAATTGGAACAGGATGAAGGGAGGGGCTGGCAAGGTTACAGGTTAGGGAGGGGAGTCTGGAACCTATGTGAGCTCAGCAAAGTGGAGATAGGCAGCACAAAAGCCACTACCCAAGTTCTAAAAGTACAAAAACTACAGGGGAGCTTGAGAAAACTCAGTGTTTAAATCATACATAGCTTATTGAGTGAGGTGGGAGCACAGAGAACCATGTGCTCATCAATACATCAAAAAAACTTCTCCTCTTTCTGGTACCAGCAACAGTCAGACTTCTGTGTAATCACAGAACTACAATAAACCCCTGCACTCACAGAGACAAACAAGACACAGCACATACCTTGCAGGTGTCGTCAGAGATGCAGCCATTCACAAGATTTCCAGTTTGAGTCCTATTGAGTTCCTCTGGCAAACTGTCGTTCTCCACCTGGAAAAGCTGTATCTGGTGGCTGTTGAGTTGGATGTCCTGCAAACAGCCCTTGAAATAGCCGCCCCACAGCTCAGCACTGTCGGGGTTCGGGTGTCCCCCAATAAACACTTCCGAGCCAGCTGCCAGGGCTTGTGCCGGCAGCTGCCCCAGCTCCACGTACGTGCCTGACTGCAGAGCACCAACAGAGCCTCCCTGGAAAGACAGGGCTACCAAATGTCTTCTCCCATCAACCACATTCCCTGGAAAGGTCACGGTGTCCGCAGGTGACGTCTCTATGCTCAGCTGGCCTTCCCTCAGGTACAGGGTGAGGCAGGGGCCTGTCCCATTGCAGACCTGCAGCAACAAACCGTCGGGCTTCCGGCTCCGCAGGAAAAAGGAGAGGTTGAAGTCTGCACCAAGGCTGTCAGAAAGGGTGAAAGAGGCAAAGCTGGTGGAATTCTCTAGGCCAAATGTTGCTGCTGGGTGTTCTGGAAGAGAAAAGAAACAGACTTCAGGTCAGAGATAAAGGGAACGCAGCTGGCATGGGGATGCAGCTCCTTAGGAATGGGGCAAATGTTTCTTCTCAACATTTTCCACATGTGCCAGGGTAACGACGCTCCTCCCCACAGGTCTGTGAAATTAAGAAGTAGGTGAATGTGTCCTTGCTTCCTCTGAAGGGCACAAATTCAAGCACCCAAGTAGCATGAGAGTGAAATACAGGTCTAGCAGAGCCCTTGCCAATCCAGCAGATTTACTCGAGGACTTCTGAGATACAGAGTTACTTTTAAAATTTGCAATTGTTAACAGCAAATTTTTGGTAACAGCAGTACATGCCATATTTAGGGCTCAGAATTGTTGGAAAAAACCCAACAATACTAATACAAGCCTTGCAGAAGCAAAAAATGCAAACAGATATGATTTTAACTCAAAATTGTCAAAGTGCTGCCTTTAACACTATAGTTTATCTATAAAGCAATACATTCCTATTCATCCTCAACTCAGAATCTCAAGATCAGCTTTTCACAGTAAAATAACTTCCCTGCTCCCCTGCATTCACACAGATCTATTACAAAGGTGAAGTCAGAGCCTCTGGCTCAACCAGGAATAACCTGCACCACAAAACTGACAGTCATTCCTGCAGGAGCAAGCGACAGGAAAGGGATCAATGAGAATTTTATTCACAGAGGCTTTTGCTTTATTTTTCCCCCCGGTCCAGTAGCAAGTACTGCTTCCAGAGGTAACATCCAAGCTTCTCCAGTAGCTGTGGAGCTGGCAGGCGTCAATCCCGTGGCACTTACCATACGAGCAAGCTGGGCCTCCGTAGGGCCTGGCACAGTCACACCTGAAGGTGGCCCAAAGGTCCACACAGAGCCCTCCGTGGAAGCAGGGCTGGGAGAGGCACCACTCCGTGCGGTCACAGCCCGGCTTCACCGGGGACGCCTCCCCCAGCGGCAGATTCGCCGGCAGCACGGCCTCGGCATCCACCTGCAAGTCTTCCAGGCAGCCCACAAAGCCTTGCTGGCTCCGTGTGTTGTTGGCCATCGGATCCTCAGCACCTCCAACATAGAGATTCAGGAAGGCTTGTGGGATCGAAGCAGTGCCCGGTGGGACAGGAGAGCTCTGCAGGCACACCCCGGCCTCACAAGAGCCGTGCCAGAGCTTCAGCTGCACCGTGCTGTGCACAACAACTTCCACTTTATGCCACTGGCCATCGTCCACTCGCAGCCCCTCCAGGAGCAGCGGGTACCCAACATCCTCCCTCTTCAGCTCTGCATGCAAGATGCCATCCAAGAGCTCCAGGAACAAGTACTCGGCTTCACGGCCTCGGTAAAAAAGGACAGCGCTGGGCAAGGTGGTTCGGAAGCGGAGGGACACGCTGGCTCCTCCTGCGCCCCTCCCGCTCTCACTGTTCTCGGGCAGCTCAATGAGGAGATACCCTCTGGAAGCAAAGGAAAACGTTGTTGGTGTCGAGCACGTGGCATCATAGAAACCAGGCTGGCACTGGCACAGGTGGCCGTGGCTCTCAGCTTGGTAGGTTGGGATGCACAAGGCCTCGTTTTGGCAGTCGTGCGTCTGGCACCCAGTGAGCTGGACAGAGCAGTTCTTCCCTCCCCACGTAATGCCATCCTGGCCAGGGGCACAGTGGCAGGAATAGTCAGCAATGCCATCCTCACAGACAGCTCCGTTCTTGCAGGGACCCTCCTCACACTCATTGATGTTAACAGCACATTCCACACCTGCGAAAGAGATTCAGAGATGGGATCTCACCGTGGGATCTCACGGTGGGACCGGGACTCCCTCCCAGAGCCCGCCAGGCACAGCCCTCCCCAGCTCTCTCCAGGGAGCAGCTGCCAGCGAGGAGCCCCACACTCACTCAGAGGGTCCTGCTGATGATGCGAGAGCAAGAAAACCAAACTTTTGTGTCCTTCCAGGTGCTATTTATAGAGCTTTGGCCTGTCAGCCCAAATCCCCCCACCAACTGCTGTCCTGTCCCAAGCTCAAACTCCACAGGCAGTCAACGTGCAGAAGGTATGGAAGGACCAAAACAGCACAGACAAGGAATTTATGCTTTTTTCTTAATAGATTTGGTATGTTGAAAGGCCAGTTAGGTCTATATATCCGACTGGAGCACGTTCCAGGCACCAGTGTTGCAGACAGCAGTAAAATGAGAAGTTACTGGAAAGCCTCAGTTAAAAAAATTCAAATTCCAAGACGACCCACCAGTTGTAAAACTCACAAAACCCAATTCATTACCAAACAACAAACACAACATGCTCCACAGGCACTCTGCCATGCTGGCACTAAGCTGATTTCAGTTCTGCCCAGTCCTGCAGAAATGAACTGGGTGAGGTCCTGCACTGCAGCTCTGTCTCCTGGTGGCACACGGATCCCAGTGGGGCTCAAGTAAATTACAGGCCATTACACCAAATCTGGCTAATGAAAATCTGCTGTCATTTTCCTGAGCATCCCCAGACTGACAGAAGAGCGCTGAACCAGTTCACTTTATCTAGCCTATAACGTTGGTTTTCACTAATCTTCAGAGACAGTCCCACAGATAAACCAAGCATGGATTATCCCAATCTAATAGCATTACACCCGATCCAGCCAGCAAGCACAACGAGGGCAGCAGGAAGAAAAAGAAGGAATTCACACACAAAGGAGGGGAATCAAAACACAAAGGACATTTGTAAAGAAAAGCCACTAGACAGAATGTGCATGTCAAAGAGATTAGAGAGCTGCCTGGGGGAGAGAGATGAGGGGAGATGGGGCATTCTGAGCACTGGAGCTGGACTTGCTGTGTGATTAAAACTAAAAACTTAGCAAAGATACAGGTTCTTGAATATTTGCAGTGATGGTTTGTCGCCTGAGCTCTGCAGAGAGATGGCGTCCAGTTCCACACTGCCCTTTTCCTCTCACTGCTGGGCTTGCTCAGCAGGGGAGCAGCAGGGACAGAATTAAGATTGCAGCACAAAGCTATGAAGGAAATGTGTTGGAATAAATGGAGTACAAGGGACATCACCGGGCCTGGAGAATCCCAGTTTGGAAGAAGATGGAAAGACTTCAATCACAACTGTGTAACTGTGTGGAGCGGGTTTTCCTGGAGGGCCCTCCAAGCTGCAGGAGGCAAGTCTGCAGTCAGATTTAAGGGAAGAGGCTGTTGAATGAGGAAAGACAGGTTGGGTATAGTCCCAAACCCTTGAGATGCTGCTGTTTCAGATCAGAGTTGCTGATATTTACCAAGGCAATGAGGGGATGATAACACTGGTTTGGATAACAAAACGAGAGATGCCATGAATTTTTGCATTTCTGAGAAGGCTGGGAGGCAGCAAGAGGCCCATTTTCCCATTCCACATTCCCAGCCTGAGCAGGTCTCAGCTCTCTCGTGGGCCAGCAGCAGGAGCACCTGCCTGGGCTGCTCCTGCCCCGCAGACCCCCAGTGCCTCAGCCAGGTGGGACAGGAGTCCCCAGGGTGGCTGCACAGCCCCAGGCTGGTGGCTGATTAAACACTGGGCTTTCCCATGGGATGCAGCTGGTTTGATTTCTTAGATTATTTGTTTGAAATGGGTGAAAAGGAGATTGCACAAGATTTCCAAAAATCTGGCTAACGACCATTTTTTTCCTGGAAGACTTGCTAAGCAGTTATCTGGAGCTACGTCACTAGAGTCTCCAAAAGTACAGATCATTTCCTGGATATCCATTATTCCAATCTTCTCCAAGACATGGACAGTTGTGTCTTTGCAGACCCACTGGGAAGTAGATACTAAGAAGTTGTTCAACTCTAATTGGTTTTTCTAAGAGCAGCATAGGCATCCCTTTTCAGGTATATTTAAAAAAATAAAAGCGGGGGACATGACTCTGTTCGACAAAAACAAGTAACAAAACCAAGTTATTCTCCTTGTAAACAAGTAGTAGTCTCCTCTGTTCCCTCTCAATTTCATAGCTCACACGTTTACTATTATTTGAGCCATCGATAGTAAAAGCAACATTGCCAATCTGATTCATTACACCATTAGGAGACTTTCAAACATTTAATGAGTTCCTTATCTAGTTAAAGACTAACAACAGCAAAGCAGTGGAACTTGTTATCTGAAAATCAGACAAGCGGTATCTAAAAGGCTGCTATCTGGAGTCAAGGATTTCAAACATTCCCTTAATTCATCAGTGTCTGAGGTAACAGTCCCAAGCCACCAACCCACAGGGGCTGGGTCAGAAACACTCAGAAGTGGCTGAGCTTTCACAGCCTCCAGTATATTCAAATATTCAAATACAAATCCTTCACCACATTCAGCGTGTTACCGCTGTGGTGGCAACTGTCCTGTTTTGTAGATGCAAGTGTGATTAAATCCACACAGCTCACCACTGCCTGAATGGAGGGAATGATTTACTGGATGCTATTAATAAGCAAAGATTCATTGTATACAGTGTAAGAATCATATACTTCAACAGATACATAAAATGTTAAAAGAATAAGCACAAATGAAGTGAAATATTCTAATTCAGCTGTCAGATATAAAAAACCCTTGAAGGACGAAGTCTATTCCTTGAAACACGGGAGTTCAGCAGGGCTGCCCGGCCAGCACCGCCTTGCCCTCTCCTAAGGCAGCTGAATTCCTAACGACCTTTCCCTGCTGCATCCTAATTAGGGATTGTATTATGATTATCAAAAGGAAAAAGGAGGGGAGGGAGAGGGGGTAGGCAGAGAATTAGCCGCAACAAACGGACCCCGACACAATTATATTTGCACAATTACTGCCATTTCCATGGCAACCCCTGCTCTGCCGCTCTCCCACCGCGCTGCTGGCGAGGGAGCGGGAGGAGCTGGGGAAGGCACTGACCACCGAGGGGTTTGTCCTGGGTTACAGCCACAAAAGCTACTTCTCAACAAGGCAGTTTTCAATCAGTGAAGGAAAAACGAAAACTGCAAAAACCTCTGTAAAAAGCAAAACTAACGTATCCCAGAAGCAGGCGGGAAGCACCTGTGTGTCTCCAGAGCTCACCTGGGCACAAACCCGGTGCCTCGGAACAGCCGGCTCTGACCCAAGGCAGAACTGCAGCACACTGACCGTGCAGCTGTCAGACACAGCCACACAACAAGGAAATTCCTCGCCCTGAAGTTTCCAAAACAAAACTTTAGGTCTCTTGAAAATAAAAACATTCTTCCTTTCTAATCAATTCTGGTTCCTCCTCATGCCTCCAGCCACCACTCAGCACACCCAGCCCCCTGCCCTGGGCAGGCACGCACACAGGCAGGACACGCTGCAAGGACTGTACACATCTCATTACCTGCTAGCAGAAAAATTCCCTCCAGGATCACACCAATCAGCACAGATTTCATGGCCGACTCCTTGTGGACATTGGTGACAGTAAAGGGAAAAAAAACGGGGGTGAAGGGGGGGAGGGATGGCCAAAAAGGCTGGGCTGACAGGGCAGTGTGTGCAGGCGCTCGCTGCTGCCAGTCCCACGAAGAGGGATTGGAGCAAAGAGCCGAGGAGCAGAGCCCTGCCCTGCGCCAGGTCTAATCCAGCCCGGCTCTGACCCTCCCAGCTGGCCCCTGTCCGTGCTGACACCAGGAATGTGTGCTCCCAGCATATTCCTGCTCCGTGCCTCCCCGCAGTGCCCGCAGTGCCCGCAGCCTCAGCCCAGCGGGGCAAAGCCAAGAGACGATCTCTTGCCCTTGCTGCCTCCCAGGTGAATCTGCCAAATTCCGTGAATAAGACCAAAATGTTCTTGTTATAGGCTAAGCCAAAAAGCTGCATTTCCACCATTGTGCAACATCTAAACCTTAGGAAGAAGGGCAGTTCCAAATGCAGAGTGAACCTGGGCCCTGCTGCACGTTCACTCCTGAGGGAATCGGGGTCCATCAGGTAGTTTTCCTCCTCCCTGTGCCCTGTTCCAGGGATCTGTGAGCACAGACATTTCCACTCTGCCGTATTCACTAAGAAAAGTCTCAGGTTTTAATGACCATGATTTGTTTCTCTGAAGTCAAACAAGATGGAAGGAAATTCCCTGCATTATGCTGAATGTACTGGTTCAGACATGGCACTGCACAATCAAAACTCTCTCTTTCCTCATTAGCCACCTTATTAAATTAGCTGTTGCAGTCTCCTTTTTCCTCTATGGTTCTGGGGTTTGTTTTTGTTTTGTTTTTTAATATAGTTACTTTGATATTATAAAATTTCTGGAGGCAGAATTGTATTTTTATGTTGTAAGGAGCCAGAGGAGTTTCTTATTTCTGTGAAGAAATGTTATCTGGGAGCTTTTCCCCAAACTTGGAGTCTCTGTATCAATGTCAGGTCCAAGCAAACAAAACCTCCCACACGTCAGTGTCTGGAATCTGCATTAGCAGTATCACTAAGATATTAAAAGAAGCATTCCAACAACTCCTGTAGCTATTTCCCTTTCATAATTTTACTCAATCCAAACATGCCAGTCACTTTTACAGATACTTGAAGTGGGAGGGATATGGTGAGTGTTTGTTTGGAGCCAAAACTTCTCAGATAGCCACAGACCTGTACACACACAGACCTACCCCAGCACAGATTTGGAACATTACCTCTGTTAGCTACTCTGACCCTTCTGTTACTGTTCAGGAGAAAACAAGCAGGCAGTTGTGCACATTCAGCCACTACTGCAACAATAAAGTGTAACAATCGTGAAGACTGCAGAACATTCAATGTCTTCCAAAAGATGCCTGTTTTGGTTTATGCACCCACACATTTATCTCCACATACACACAGAGTCTACCTGGACACCACGGCCTGGAAATCCATCACACCCCAATGCACCCAGCACAGATTCTGCTCTCACCTGGCACCAGGCACAAGCAGGCTCTGGACTGCAGCACTCGCAGCCTTCTGATCAGATGACAGGGAAGTCAAAAGGTCTGATTAACATGGAGCTGTGATCCAGCAGGGAGAAGAAACGTGGAGCGGAAGGGAAGGGGGGGAGCCTCGCCAAGTGCTGCCCAGCTCCCTTCAGCTATATTTACCAAAAGGGATTTGGTTGAAGGGGGAACAGGCCTCTAATCTCTTTACTATCTTAACCTCTTAGCTGCCCTTGCTCTAGAGGCTCCGTCTCTAAAACAAATCTGACTTATGAAATACCTGCACAAAAAAATTAAGTCTATCCAAAGGTGGTTAGAAGGAAGAAGCATCTCCCATTTATTTCCTGACCCACGACCCAGGAATTCAAGCCCATTTGATCTGGGCTGGCACCTTCACAGAGTCACCATTTACAGCTGCTGCACAGAAGGTTTCTGCTTCTTTAAGGAGACAAAGACATTATGGCTGAACAAAGTGAGATGGTCAATAAGCCCTCCAATTATACTGGGACACGTTCACACCACATCACCTTCTGATTTCTCATGAAAGTAGAAGCGTTCCTCAGCCATGTGCAAAAAAGCTCAGAGTGCTGCCATGATCACAAGGCGCCTCTGGTGAGGCTCCGGGCTGGATGTCTGTGATGGCAATGCCGTGCTCAGCCCCCCTCATCGGGGCTGCCCAGGGCCACAGTGCCTGCTGCAGGACACGGCCTCCTCTTCCGGCTGAGCACAGCTTTAGCAGGAGTGGGAGCACTCAGGCCATTCAAAAGTTTTGAAAGAATGAATAATCCAAACTTCAGTGATAACATTCTTGAAGGTTAAAAATCAATCTCCATGTCAAATGGGGGTACCTGTCTTTTTCTTGTCCCGGCCTAACCTATTGCCTAATAAATACATGATGGACTGAAACAGTTTCTGAAAAAAAATAAAGAATTCATTTTGTTGGATTTCTTTTCCCCCTAAAAGACAGACTTTTCCCAATATGCTTTGTCTCTTGACCACAGTTGACACAATTTCCAAGAGCATGCAAGAGTCCCTCTCCTTCACACTTCATGTAGTTCCCATGCAATCTTTTGATTCATACTTCTTGCATCCTCTCAGGGTACCTATATCCTCTGCTAAAGCACAAACCATGTGCTGAACAGATTCTTCAGGACCTGTTATGTTGCTCTCTCAGGAATGAGGCGCCACTTTTGCAACCACTACATTTCAGAGAGAAGGTTCATCTGCCTGCACTACACAGAGACAGCACTGAGGCAGTTAATTTGCAAAGAAATACTTTCTCCTGACTTGCATTGTTATCCCAACACTCCCCAAATTCCTCAGACTGAAGAAGCAAACACACAGAAGGAACCCCCTGCCGCCCCAAGAAAGCATTCTTCATCAGAGTAGCAAGTTCACTTTAATCAGTGGAGGCAGCTTAAACCCAAGTTCATGGCAGATCTAAGCTGCCACAGAAATGTGTTTTGAAGAGAAACATTATGGGAAGCTTCACAAAGTTGTTCTGTGATCCTAATATGAAGTAATAAGCTGTTTACCCAGCATGACTGTACTGGGATTAATTGACAAAGGAGGGGAGATTAATTGCTATTATTTCCCTGTCAGCTTCACTCCTCCGCATGCACTCACTGATCTCGCAGGCTGCTCCCAGCCCTTCGCTGTGTTAATGTGTCAGAACTACCTCAGCTGAGACAAAGTCCTTTACCAAAAGCAATATCCAGAAGAGCAACCTGCTTCTAATCCCCTTCAAGTACTAATGAACCCAAATTTGATGCAACAGAATGAACTCTAGCACTCCTTTGCCCATCAGCCCATGTTTCTGTCAGCTTTTCTGCCCATGAGCACGCTAAGAATTGGAAAGGATTAAACAGATCTGCTTGGCAAAGCACAATGAAATTCTGAGCTCTGTGAGGGTACAGGGGCACTGCAGGAGGAAAAGAGAACAGGGCACAGATGTGAGTGGGAATTCTGACAAGAAGGATAAACTTTAAACCACCTCTTTGGACAAGATCTCAGTTCACGAGTACAGCATTGTAACTGCCCGAGAAAGCAGCGATAACGAGCTTAGATAAAAGCTGATTTTCAAAGACCTCATCTACAAAAGCAAATTTTTCTTGATCTGGTCTAAATTAGCAAATGAGATAGGCCAGAAAACCCCACAAATAATTCAGCTCAGTTACAAAAGGTGTTAACTAGAAGCTGATTTTACATTCTGGGAATGAAAGTAACAGGTCTTCCCAGGAAAGAGCTGGGCAGAATTAAACCAACACAGCTCAACCACTGCAACCACAGAAGGAAAACAGAAAATTTTCCCATGCCATAAAGGCCTGAGAGAGTCTCTGGAATGTTGTTACCTGCTGTTGCAAGTTAAGGGACAGGATTTTCTTCTGGCTTCAAGTGTTTCTTTTTCCCACGAGATGGCAGCCTGGTAACACTGTGGAGAAGTTATCCTCACCTCAAATCCAGAAATCCAGGATTGTGCTGGGATCACCCTTCTTATAAACTACTCTGGTGTTAAATTGCCCAACACACATGGAGTTTAAAGATGAAGAAGACTGAGAAAGAATATTTTAAAGAAAGATGAGGTTTAGTACCAATTAGCAGAGGACCTTCCCAACAGGGCTGACATTCACCATCTCCCAGATTCTCAACCAGCAAACTGAACCCTTAGGGTCAGGCAGGGCATTTGGGGAAGAATCCAGACTCCTCATTCCCTTGTAAACAGAGAAGGCTTCCTTTGCTCACATCACAAAGACCTTTTGACCTCCTAACATAGCAGATCACTGCTTTCGGCCAAAAATGGCTGGCTCTTATCATCCCAGGGTGTTAGTGAATGGAGATGTTTTACAGATGTTTATGTGCTGGTGAGCCAATCTGTGACAACTAGAATGTTAAACATCCCTTCTTTTATTTAAAGGCTGGTTTTCTATATATTTCCTACATGTATAGAAAGCCCACAGTTCTTCCAGGTAACTTTTACTCCAGGACAGAGATGCCCCGGATACTCTGGTCTTAGACTCTATGCAGTTGATCTTATGTCTCCAAATCTAGTTCATGGCCTATCAACTTCCTTGCCCACACTCACACAGCTTTCCTGTGGCATTTGAGCCCTGAACTGCAGACATCCTGCTGCACACTCCCAGTCCAGCTCAGTCCTGCCCTCTCATCCTGGAATCCTGCAGCCAGGCAGCAATGCAGCAGTTCAGCATTAGCCAAGCAGAAGGATCTGATTCCAGCCACCCCTGCCCCCGGTTACCTGAATAACCAGGTAGGCACTGACAGAGGAAGCCGTTCACCAGGTCCTGGCAGAGCCCTCCATTCTGGCAGGGCTGGGACTCGCACTCGTCGATGTTGGTAAAGCAGGTCTCCCCTGGAAAGTGAAAACACAAACGCCGCTGAAGTGCACTTGTGCAGCAGTGAAACAAAAATGACAACTGCAGTCATAAGTTTCGCACTTCTTTTCTTTCACCTAAAAATGTAAAAGAATTCCTTGAAGTCTAGCACGTCTCTGCAGGCACTGGCACACAGACACCAGCACGGAACAATGGGGGCAAATGAAGTATGAAATGATTTTCCAGTGTCAAACACTGGCAAGATCAGAACTTCTGAACCTTTCCCACCTGTGCAATAGTGGACCAAACACTCATATTGCTCTCATAAAATAATGAAGTATTATTGTTTATACCTTCCCACTAGGGAACTTTCCTAGCTGTTAAATCCAGCATTTTACACATATCTCCAATCCATGGAAAGGGTGATATTTCAGTGGAACTTCCACAGAGCTTCTAGCTCCAAGAGCACCATACCAAGAAACCCCTCTTGTCCCACTCTGATTATAGTTGCTGCCATGAGAGTGGTCACACTAAGGAAACACCTAGAACAGTAATCTGGGACTCCAGAGAATTAGCTTCCTCTGATGAGGAATCTCAGAGATCTCCCTAGGGATGAATCCTGCCAAACGCATGAGAGACTGACAAAGGGAGAACACCTGGCACCTGCATAGCCAGAGGGCCTTCATGGCGGCATGGGGAAGTGCACAGGCTGTTCCCTCAGCCTGGAGACAGGCTTGGACAGGGAATGACATTCGGCTGTCTGCAATGGGAGCAGAAGCACACTCCTGATGCATCAGGCTGCCAGCCCCTCTCAAGTACCAGTCCTTAGGAGATTTTTGTTGCAGAGATAACATTGCTCCGTTCAGTCTCCTCAAACCAGCAGCACCACCCCGTGCAGACAGGATGAACACTTGCTGTGCAGCTCACCTGTAAAGCCTGGCTGGCACTGGCACAGGAACCCAGCTGCCTGGCTGTAGCTGAAGTTGCCGGGGAAGTGGGGCTGTGTCCCGTAATGGGCTGGGTTGGAGCGCTCCAGACACAGGCCACCGTTGTGACAGGGCTCTGTCACACACTCATCCACGTCCTCCTCGCAGTCCTGCCCGGTGTAACCTGCCACGAGACAGCGCTGTCAGCATCCTGCGCAGCTTCACTGCAGCTCGGCTCCCAAACACTGTGGCTGACTCAAAGAGGCAATAAGACCCCCAAACCTGCAGCTCATCCAGCAGAGAGTCCCCAGGCCCTTTACTTTCTCCACTATGTCAAATACAGGAGCCAAAATCACCAATTTGCAGGAAGGCATCACCTTGTGATAGAGGAACCCATGATGCAAAATGGCAGAAAACAGAAAGAAAACTTTATGGTTGAGAATCAGGGTGATTTTTGCTGGTCAACTGGATTTTGGAATGACCTGTAAAGGGCAGCAGTGCAGTCTCACTGTTCCAGACAAAGAAAACTCACACAGGGCCATGCAGTACAATCATTAATTCTCTACCTCTTCAACACAGCAATCAAGCACGCGCTATCCACGGCCGTGTGCCCACACACCACAGGAGCAGAGTCCCCAGCCCACCTGGCCAGCAGGCACAGCTGTAGCCCTTGATTCCCTCCAGGCACGTGGCACTGTTGTGGCAGGGGTCAGAGGCACACTCCAGGATGTCCAGCTCGCAGTGGGCCCCCTCGAAGCCGGTGTCCCTGCAGTCACAACGGTAGCTGTGGGACACCAAACAGAGCAAGGCATCAGCTCCGCCTTGGGCAGCAAAGCCCTGGGTGAGGAATGGGCAAAAGAGCTCAGCTGCCAGCGCTCACACCCACTTGTGTTCACGCCTTACCCGTGGAAAGGTAAATTCAGACACACAGCTATGCTCTCAGCAGTCGCCTGTGCTGTTCATGCTCTGCACACCACTTCTCTTTGTGTTTGTTCCTCCCTTCCTTTAAGCACCCCCGGGATGTACAGAACACTAAATCCAATTTCCCCCCCAGTTTTCTACTCTGATTTTCACAGGTTACACTGAATAGACCTTTAGCTCAGTCTGGTGTCTAATTGCTCCTCACCACTGGTTTCCTACCTGTTAACGAGGTCATGACATGTCCCATTGTTCTGGCACGGCTGGCTCTCACATTCATTGATGTCCACCTCACACTGGGTTCCTTGATAACCTGGTGCACAGGTGCAGGTGTAGAACCCAACGTGATCATTGCACAGGGCCCCATTCTGGCAAGGGTCTGAAGCACATTCATCTATTTCAGTATCACAGTTCACACCTTTGTTAAAAAACAGAAAAAATATCTGTGTTACAAATCTACAGAAGTGTATATGTGCCTCCTGGAATTCTGAGATGAAATCACAAGAGTCATGTTATCAACCCAAGCTGGCTACCAGAGTGATCTCTACCTGCTTCTCCAAAATATTGTTCCATTTATTTCGATTGCATGTCATGTCTTTGTGATACCCAGGAAAAAAGCACTAAAGTAGTGCAAAGCACTGGCTACAGTGATACCTGATGTTAGGAAGTGATTTTATTGAGAAATGCTATTAAAAATACAATGTTAGCTCCACTACTCCTGGTCACAGCAAGTAACACCTGTTTGGTACAAAGTCCCAGCCTCCTTAACAGAACAAGGCCTCATGCAAGATTTCTATGCAATTATCTTATCTATATTCCACCTCTTTGAGCTGCCTGTGGCCTGGCATCACCTCCAAACCTCACTCATTACAGTGGCACCTATCAATCCATCTAATCTGCCCTCCTTGGCAAAGGCTCCCCACAGAGTGGGCATGGCCATCCTAATCCTGGTGGAATGTGGGCCCCCTAATCTGGTTCCAACCCCTCAATACCCACACAAAACTTCCTTCTCCCAAATTCCAGCTGCAAGCACCAGGAAGTAACCCGGCCTGGCCCACCCAGTGGTGCTCGAACCACTGGATGAAGAACTAAATCCCAAGGCTAAGCGTTGTGTTTGACATCAGAATAACCTGAAGCACAACAAACTCCTCCAGCTGCCTCGGTCACTTTATCGCTCCTTTGGCAGGGAATCCCACAATCCTGAATTGAGGATTCAGCATAAAGATAAAAAAAGAAACTGATTTTCAAAGACAGAATTATGCTTGATAGTCAAAATCACCAGTAACCCTAGGGCCCACAAAAAAATTCTGCCTTGTTTCTCCCTCATCTCTCTTCATTTTTATCAGAGAGTGAGTCAGCATCAGGGACTGCATTCCTGATGTTGTAACTTCTCCTCATTCCACTGGTAATCAGCAGCATTCCTTCATAGCAACCCAACTCCTTAAACACTTCAGTTGTGAACAGGAGGAAGGCTGAGAAAGTTCATGTGCGAGGTGGTACCAGGCAGACATGGACACATTCCACCCCATTCCACTCTGATAAGCAGGGCAGGGGGAAGGGGAGCCCCCCACTGCCTCCCTCACAGATAACTCACAGGTGTGGATTCCTCTCTGAGCCACCATTAGCACAGATGGACAAAAGAGGAACACTTAAATCATATGCCAAATAAACATTCACCGGGCACGAAAGAATTGGAAATCTCCAGCTAAAAGACACTTTTTCCCAAAAGACGAATACTTCCCTTGGAAAAATCCTGCTGGACAAGCCAAAGAACTAGAGGCCAGGTCAGTTGAGCTAAGTTACACCTGGAAACACTAAGTATCCATTTCCTGATGATAAATATCTTTTTATGTTATCTCCCTTAATTTCATGCTGAGACTAATCACAGCTAATTTGCGCTTAGTACTCCGGTCTCAGACAGTCCACTCTTGGATCTCTGTCTCTCAACACCTACAGCATCCATGGAACTCAGGGCCTCAAGCACAGCATGACTCGCACACAGCTGCAGAGGCTGCGGGAATAGAGAGCCTGAGCCGGGCAGCTCCTCTCAGCCCAGCGCCCGGCAGGCAGCGCGGCCCGGCCGTACCTGCGTATCCGGGCGCGCAGCGGCACTCGTAGTGGTCCATGTGGTTGAGGCAGGTGCCGTGGTTGCGGCAGGGCCGGGACGCGCACTCGTCGATGTCGATCTCGCAGTTGGAGCCCTGGAAGCCGGGCACGCAGAAGCAGCTGTACTCGCCCGCCCTGTCCCTGCAGATGGCCCCGTTCCGGCACGGCCCCGACGCGCACTCGTCGATGTCGTCCCCGCACGCGGCCCCGCTGAAGCCGGGCGGGCAGAGGCAGCGGTACCCGCCCGCGGCCTCCACGCACGTGCCGTTGTTCAGGCAGGGGTGGCTGGAGCACACGGAGCTTTCTGTCCGGCAGCCTCCTCCATCGGGGCCCGGCTGGCATCTACAGGTGTATCCAGTCAGGCTATCTACGCATTCAAACCGAGGGTCTGTGCAAGGGCTGCTCTCGCACTCGTCGACATTGTCACAGCCAGCACCTGCGGAGCCGGGAGCACACACACACTCATATTCCAGGAGTCCTGGAGTCCGGGTGCAGGTCATGTGGGCAGGACAGTCATGTTCAATGCAAGCATCATAGAGGAGTTCACAGTTTATGCCCATGTAGGCTACGGGCTCCACAGGGCAGGTGCACTGGTAACCCACTTCCAAATCCTTACAGCTCCCCCCGTTCTCACATGGGGATGAGGAACAGCCACTGTCATTTTCAGAGTATGAAGTTCCTGATGAAAAAAGAGGCTTTTGGTTAGTCAGCATTTGTAGCTCTGAAGAAAAAAGTTCTGCCAATCCCCATATACAACTCGGAGATTGCCCACCTAAATTCCACACTCCAAAGGGCTGCTCTAGCCAGGAAATGAGGATGATACTGGAGAATCAAACATTTACTATAAAGAAGACAACAGCTCCTCATTTGGTGGCAATCAGGAACCCCTTGTCAATTTGGGTAACCAGGTACCTGCTTTTTTAGGAGACACTCACAAACCAACTATTTCCCTTGTGCTTATTCATCCATGAGTCACTTTGAGAGCAGTGACACGTATCACCTTAAATCCATTCACAAGATTAACTTCGTGTAAAATTCCATGACCCCTTTCACTGGCAGGGCTCAGCATCTGTGCCTGGAAATCCAGAGAGGCAGGATGAGTTCAGGTATTGGCTGCAGCTCTGTGTGTCCCTGCTGCTCCTTCTGGGGATACAATTTTTTTCTCAGCTAATCCAGAAGTGATTTGAAGATGCTCCCATAAATAACCCAAGGCAAACTCCAAAATGTGCACATTTCACAGAGTCTCTGATTACCTCAGGCAGCTCAGGTTGATAACCACTGACCCTCACCCTCTCCCCATGTTAGACGTGTAAATTTACACAGCAGGACACTTTTAGCAAAGAAGAGCAGACACTGCTGAGATCACCACGCTGATAGCATTTTAGATCGGTACCTGCTGACCCAAATCACCAGTCTAACAACCAGATACCAGGAGCTAATGTCGAGACCAGCTTCCCCTAAACCTGGGAGCATTGGGATGTGATCAGTTAATTCACACTGAGCCACAATGCCTTGCTGTCCCCACAAAGACAGTGTTTAAAAGGCTCTTGCCCCATTAAGCAACTCCACCATCCGGAAATGTGATGGGACATGCCCACTGAACCGCAAATTTAGTTCATATAAATGAGATTATGTAGCACACACAATATTAAAAAACCCCCAAGAAAGTGTTCAACGTAGCTATTTCATAATGGAGCAAAATGGAATAATAGGAGGAATCCTCATTTCTTTTCCAAAAGAAATTTTAAATTTACTTTGTGAAACAAGGGGCAGATTGACCAAAGAGCAGGACAGCCGAGGGGACAGGAGATAGTGGCCCTTATGTTAGAATTACGATATATGTCCTGGATTCAATGCCACAATTAAGCACTTTCCGAAAGACATAAACCAACCAAAAATAGAATAAAGGGACAAAGGCAGTGCAGACAGAGAACTTCGCCTTCCACAAAGGCAGCAGTCATTAGCACCTCATCCCACTGTGGCCTTCTGAGATCAGAGCTTTTCATTCTGCTCAATTCCAGGATAAATAAGAGAGAAGCTGTGTGGTAGAGATAGCCAAGCCTGATTCCTGCATAAGTGTTATGAAACATCCAAACTTGGAAGTAACTCTGCAAACAACGATATAGCAGATGTTTGGAAAATGTCTATGAAAAATGGTCTCAAAGCAGAGATAAAGCTCATGAAGGAGCAAATGGTATCTGAGAAATTGCTACTGGTGAGACAATCCAGACTTCCTCAGTGTTGGAAGTCAAGCCATCACTCGAAGCCTTTGGGTAAGCAGCTCTTCACCCTTTCTGCTGCCCTCTCTCTGTAGCTGTGGCCCAGGCAGTGACCGGCCTCAGTCTCTGCAAACCCCACAAAGCTGCAGGTGGAGAGAGGGCAGGATCCCCAATGCCCACAGCTCCCTCCCTCCCTGCTCCGTGGGGAATGTTGCTTTACCCTGCCATGCTCCATGCTAACGCCTTGCCAGGATCACACACCGCAGCATCGCTCCCCAGCTGACCTCCACGTTCTCTCACTGGTGCCAGCACTATCCCTGCCCAGTTTCGGCCACGTTTGCCTTGCTCTGGTGCACCTTATCCACCCCCGGTGGTTAATCTGTGTCAGCGGTGCTCTATCAACTCTGCCCCATCAGCTCCTCAGTCTCTTTGTACCTGAAGGGGGAGGCACCGACTTCAGGGCCTAAAAGGGATTTCTAGGAGACTTTGGTTTACAAAAGCCTGCCCCTGCCCTGACCTCCCCCAAATTCCTCCCACCAAAGCCTGTAGTGTTTCTAAGTCTTCTTTTAAGAGGCGTGCTGCTGGGGGAGGGAGGGTGCTCAGGGATTTAGGCAGCCCTTTCTCTTCCCAGCATCATCTCCATGGCCCACCCCTCCCTTCCCCTCTCATGTGATGCTGGGGAGAGCTGCTGAGCCCTGCACTGTCCAGCAATCCCATTATTCTGCCATCAACCCTTTTATTCTCAGATTCCCAGTCAGGCAGAAAACAAGGATGACGGAATCTGCCTGGAATCTCTGTAGCAATTAGAGTGGAAGCCCAGGAAACTATTCGCAAAAGAGCTTTACTAGGCAGGAGATATGAGCCTTTGTAGGCTTAATGAGTAACCCGCCCCAGCCTGCACTTTCCACAGGCCAGGAGCACAGTTTGGGATAAAAAAGGAGCCCGAGTCCGGTGCATGTTGGGAAGGAGCTGCAGCACACTCCATCTGCAAAGAAATTCCCACTTCCACAGAATCCCCAGGCACTGCTGGCATTGCCAGGCTCAGTCACTGCCAAGGCTCATGCACGGCTTTCTGCTTCCATGAGAAGAACACAGGCAAAATGCTTTTTGCAAATAAAGCTAAACATCAATGCCCTTTGATATTTCCTGCCTTTCCCAAAGTCTTCACAACAGACACACCTTTTTGTACCTCCTCTGGTTTGGGCCATCATACAGCTCAACTACAGATGACACAAAGCTTCACTAATACGTGCAAAGGCCTTCTCGGCTACCAAAGACAGCTGTGAAGGAACAGGGAGAACTCTGGTCTGCTCAAAACTCACTGTGACCATGAACAGCAGCACTGGTTAATATGTGTACTTCAGCAGGACAGCATTTTGGAGGAAAATGTTCCTTTTCTGGAACAGGTATCCTGAAGTAACGCAGCACTGCTCACAGGGCATGCATGGAGCAGGCTGAGGACACTGCAGTGTAAGTCACAAGAAATGAAACCTATCTAAATAACTGCAAATTATTCTGTGAACTGCAGCTGGCAGAACATCCCCCACGTGTTTGACTGACTCAGTGGAGGCTTCAGGCACACTAACAGCACCAACCCCAAGCTGTATCACACACTCCTCTGTATGCAGCACGCCTGTACTAATATGGAATATTTCCCAAGGACAAAACATGCCCCTGTGAGAATGTATTCTAACCTTAATACTCCTTCCATGGCAGTGCTGAACTTCTGGCTTGACAAAGAGTGCATCTGATGGTTTTAGTTCTGATTTTGTTCTTTTCAACCATCAGTCCTAGGGCATACAGTTATTGTTCTCAGTTTTGGAATAGATTATTTTATGAATGTCAATAGCACATGAATATGCACCAAACGCTAATAAGAAAAATGAATAAATTAGGTTTTCCTGCTGCACAGTATAAGAATCATGAAGACATGTAGTTCAGACTATGCTGTTTCATGAACACAATTTCATTTTCCTGAAAATCAGGAAATCATTGAATGACAAGAGTTTATAGTTTGTCACCAAGGTAGTTGTTGCTGTACTAACAATGACGTTCAGAAGTTTTCCTTTACGTTTCACAAGAAAAATATGAATTAGTGATGCTCGTAAGGGGAAAAAAACATTGTAAGTGTATTACAGCCACACCATCCTGCAAGCCTACGCTGAACTGAAACTGGAGGAGACCACAGCTCCTTTGAAGAACAGTTCCAGGCATTTAGGGGTGGATTAGGAGGAACTTCAAAGGCTACCAGAGTCCCATATAAAGCATTCATTGAGCTCTGTCAGGACAGGGCTGGTTTTACACTTTAAAGGTAGCTGACAAAGATTTTCCCCAAACGATGAGCTTGGTGACCTTTTGTAACACTTTAATGCAAACAAGCTGCATTACCAGGCTCTGTTTTAATAATTGACTTTCATAATCTTATACTTTATACCTGAACTATGTGATCTTGTCAAAGTTGCAACAGCGAGTTTTTTAACCACAAAAAATCAGAAATTAATGAGAAGTTAGGCAATTCTGTGATTGGAGATGCTGCTTTAGCATTACTCACTGGCTTCTGTTTTGGGGGTTTGCTTTTTACAAGTTGGTTTTCTCAAATTCTTGGGTAACTCTGATAGAGGATGGACATTGTCAATCTGCAGACACACTCGGCCTTGTGGAAGCTGCTCAGTGCTGCACTGATAACTACCCTAAAGGTGTCTTAATGATCACTTAAAATTCCAGCAGGGAAGAGGCAGCACTCGGGTTATCAGCTCACAGTTTCCTTTGTACCGAAGGACAGAAAAAAAAATCCAAGCGGAGGCAGTGGTACCTACTGGAAATCCCCATCCCTGAATACCTGTTCATGCGCATGCCCTGCACTGGGTGAAAAATGAAAATGTACCATCACCTGTGCACGACCTCTGCCAAATGCTCATAACCACAGACACAGCTCCCAGAAGAGTCAGGCTGCCATAATATTATCTCCTGGCCTAGCAAAAACTGAATGTGAGCTTGGACAAGCCAGATCCACCTCAAGTGGAAAGAAGCTTCCTTCAGATGTTTTTCACCTGCCCTACTCACTACAACAACTGAAAAAAACCCCCATTTACAATCAAGAGGTGAGAACAGCAGGATTCCCAGAGCACCACAGGTCCCAGCTGCACCACAACAATAACGGAGATTGAGGGATATCCAATCTCCCAAACCACGACTGGTCAAACTCCAGCCTGGGGCAATTCCCACCAGTCAGGCTGTGCTTCTGCTGATCATCCCAGCACACCTCCCACTGGAGAAAGATCCTGAGGCCAAGGGTAGAAAGGGAACCCTTCCACCAGAAGGGATTCAGAGCAACACAACTACTAAATAAACTCTGAATAAAGGAATGGAGAGTTAGGTCTCCATGACAACAGGAAGGCATGTGCTTATATTAGTAAATCCCTGCTGACCTCTGCTGATCTTTCCCTATCCTGGTCAGTGTAAAGGATTAGTGAAAGGGGACACACTTTGGCCTGTTCCCAGGATCCACACAACCAGAAAGGGAAATGGACAGGCTTGAAAATGGGCTTTCATATTCACCCACTCTCTTCCCCAGCCCTGCTCACTTTGGAAGGACAGCTATAGAAGGGATGGCAGGATAAAACCAAATCCTTCTTCAGGAAGCACCTTCCATGTACCTGTTCAGGGAGGGTACAAAGCCTCTCCAGGTGGCTTCACGCATTCCTAGGGCTTTACAAGCCCCATTTCCTTCTTGACACACAGAGATTAAAACCTTTCTCTCCAGACCTGAGCTAAGCACCTACTCTCAGTAATATCAGCACCAGAAAACACAGCCTGAGACTGCTGACGAGCTCATGACGTGCTAATAATCGGCAGTGATATTTTACCTAGCCTAAAATATTCCATAACCTGTATTCCCTGTCCTGTTTAACGCAGTAATGGCACTTGTGACAGCTGCTTTAACAGCAGGCTTTTCTATTTAGCCTGAGAATAGGGATGTGGGAATGGGAAACCCTCCAAAACACCAATGTTTGATCACAATTACTAAGCCCCTGGGGTGCAGCAGCGGGTGCAGCAGCTTCCCAGCTGGAGTAACTTGGTGACTCTGGGGCCCAGAGTCAAGTTCTTCCTCCCCATTTTTTAAAAGGAAGAAAGGATTCTGAGATATATCTGCTGGTTGAAGCTAAACATTATTGTTACTGTCTCAGGTTATTGGCTTATCAGATCTGATAATTCATGTGAACCAAGACATGGCACTATGACCAAAAAACCCCAAACCCTGAAAATAAAGATTAGCTAATCCAAAAGCAGTGTTGGCAATCAGCAGGAAGCACTTCTAAGACAATACTGAGTAAATGGCCTGACAAAATGCCAGGGATCCCAGCAATGCCAAGAGCGTCTTTTGGAAAAGTCAGTTTTAAAAAGAGCCTTATTATCCATGGCTTTGATCTCTCTTGTAGAGTTTTGGTAGGTTAAACACACAAGCCCAGTGTCTCAGCCAAATACCACCTTGGATATCAACTTTAAGACATCTCCTCACGTGCCTGCACGCAGGCCAGATTACAGTTTTACCCAGATATTGTGCATCCATCACTTCTCAGACTGCTTCTGACATTGTTTCTCTTTGTTATTGGAGACCAACAAATTCCACACCACATTTGTACATGAGGTTTTTGGTGTGACAGAGTTTTTCAGGCCAGATATATGTACACGGTCTACTGGTGTAAAACAGTTATACAGAATTTACGAAGGCCTAGACCTAGACTTTCATTTATTCAGGCACAAGAAGTGTGGCTCAGGTTCTTCTTGTGAAATATGCAGAATATTTACCCCCTCAAAGAAAGGGGATGGTGATTCCTGGCTCTCTGCCCCCCAGCTTGCCCAGTGAATTGCTAAAAGGTGCCAAACAGTGGGCACCAATCCATGGGGCCCAGCAGTGCCAACATCATGGCCCAAGGCATTAACAACATTAGTCAGAAATCCCACTTCAGGGAATTGAACTCATTCTTACCCCAGAACAAGAAGCCAGCTAGCTTGTGTTCAGTATCTGCTCACTGTTTTACTGCAGATTTGAAGGTGTAACTCCTATTATCATGCTTCTAGAACTGGGAGGAAGACAGGAGCTATGAATCCCTGGTTTATGACAGCATTGAATACATTGTCGCAGTAACTCTTTGATCCTGTGTGCTCAGGACACCCCAGTATTTTCCCTTAATAAATGTTCCTCCAAGCTGACCTTCATGTTTCACACATTCTCTGATCTCTCAGCCATTTCCACAGATCAAACACTGGGACAGGGACTTTCCTGTGTATTCAGTTCACCAGAGTGAGTCACAGGCTTTAATTTCTAATTCTTATTTAAATGCACTGACAATGAACAAAACAGCTGGAAAGATTGGGTTTGTTTGTTCTCTTGTTTTGAAGTAAGCCTTACACTGTCCCCATGTACGAGCTAATCTCAAGAGCTGGCATTAGAGCTGATAGCAAAAAAGGTTTGTCTTGCACATGCTCTCCCTCAGCAGGCGTAGGAAGCATCTTCCAGGCCAAAGGTATGTGAATTCCTGTGCCTGCTGATGGCTGGAGCTGTGGGAACAGAAATGAGAAGACACTCCTTCGGCCCTCCAGAATCTCCTTTCAAGACAAGGAATTAGCCGGGAGCTATTCTATTGTGTTCCCATTACACAGGCAGCAGCAGTAAAAGGGGAGTCACAGGCGGAGCCTGCACCGCTGCCCCTCCGGGGTTTCTTTTAAACAACTGGAGATAGTGAGGATCTGGCTGCAGGATGCTCTGATGGGTACAGACTGCAGCAGGCCAACAGCACTCTCAGAATTTCCACAAAAATTCTGAACAAGTCGCTTAGGCACTCTCTGCTTCAATGACATTTAGATGCAGTCAATTAGAAATAAAAGAAGTAGTGATATGGTTTATAAGGGCAAGAAAAGACATTTCTTTATGGTCTTAAAAACCTACAAGTGCTACCTAAATAGCACCACTCACTGCAGTTAAAATCTGGCAGAATTCCCCTTGCAAAACCGGAGTAGGTGGAAAGACTATGAAAATCAGCACTTCCCTCGAGCTCTGCCGGCTCCAGCAAGAAGAGTCATCCACCTGCACTCAAAAGAACGCCACATTCTCAGTAAATCAGTGTTCCAGAGAAGAACATTCTCCAGGAGTGAAAAGCCACAAGTGCAGTGGGCAAAGAGCACAAACCCTCCGAAGCACGGCCCGGCCCGGCAGCCACACGCCATCGTCCATGCAACCGGCCTTGCCTCTGCCCAGCACAAAGCCACCATAATTGCTTCACACTCCAAACCAGTAGCTATGGTTACTAGATACAAAAGACAGTCCTGCTGCTTCCCTGTGGCCAGAGGAATTCCAGGCACTTGGAGCAAACACACCAGACAAAGAAGCTGGTACAAGAAAGAGAAAGAAAAAAAAAGAGGGACAAAAATCACAACATACTTTGACTTTCACATACATGGTCTGAGGTGGTCAGAGCAAAGGAAATCTTGGGAGGCTTCAGAAGGAAAAAAAGAGACTGTTGGGGAATCAGAGGAAAAGCTGAAAACTTTCTCCAAATCTCAAAAATTACATAAACATCACCTACTAATGCAAGAAAATGCCAAGTGCTGTGTTCAGCTGACACAAGCAGAGAAAAGGCTCTGACTGTATTTTCTCAATGTTCTCCATATTTTACATCCATTTTTTCATGTCGTGGATCATACCTGTACTTGCTCAGTGGAAACCAAACCTGACTTGTACCTACAGGTAACCGGCCTGGCAGTGCCGAGGGCAGGACAAGGAGACCAGCTCAATCCCAATCATACTTTCCAGTAAAAGGCTGGACGTGTTCCTGACATGACCTTATAATCCCTAGATGACTAAAACAGATGTCTAGGCCCAGCAGATCTCTAGGCATCTATTCCAGAAGAAACAGAGATACCTATTTTTCAGGAAACATAAGATATTGTAAACAAGGGTGTCAATGGAACCCAAAGATACGGTCTTGGGAACTTGGAGAATCCCAATGTACTCAAGTAGATTCTTTGGCTATAAAATAAGTTTTCAGTGTGGAAAAAATACAAAACAAAACAACTCCCCCATCAGTGTGATAGACTCTTCTGTTACCTCATTGCTTCTTGCACTTTGAGGATGGGTCTGCTTTCTTCAAAATTTCTAACTGGAGACACTCCTGTCCTGTGGTCTCCCTCCACATTTTGCACCAGATGTATCTGGCACTATACTCCCCTGGGTACCATCCTCTTGTGCCCAGATGTATTTTACAGCATATAGGATGGAAATAAAGGTCTGTGTTTCTTCTGTATGGGCACAACCAAAATATTCAGACCTTTCCAATGGAGAAAATGGTTACTATAATAGCCGAATACTTAACTACATGAATACTTAATTACTTTTCGTTCTTGTGAATAAGTACATACATACATGTGCACAGGGAGAAAGATGAAAAGAGACAAGAAATAAATGGAAGGAAAAACATGTCTAGAATGAAATGCCTGTTTATCTTCCAGACAAAAGTTTTCAGGCTACAAATCTGACTGTAAGATGCCAATTTGTTCGATATAAGGGCAGGTCATAGATTTGATCCAAAGTTACTGCATAGTAGCAGGGTAAGAATCAGGCACAGAAGACAAGAACTTACCCCAAAACAAGAGGAAAAGTGGCAGCAGGAGAGCAGCATTGCACGGCCTGGAGGTAGTTTTCTTTAATTCCATGACAAGTGTAAGAGTGGCTGTTCTAAACCCCTCCGGGGAGAGACAGGAGCTGGAGCCCTGCAAGCCCCTCCTGTGGCCGCATCACGGTGCGGGGCGGGCTCTCCCACGCCGGCCGCTCGCCCCGTGCTCGGCCGGGCCGCAGCAGCACTGAGCCCGCGGACAGAGCCCCGCGGCCAGAGCGCCGCGGAAAGAGCGCCGCAGCCCGTGGACAGAGCCCC
>VWPU01002228.1:0-40291 GCA_013398955.1 Callaeas wilsoni
GTTGTTCATTTTTATAACAGTTTGTAATTGAAGTAAACATGGGACTGCACCTCACAATTATTATCAGTTCACTTCCCATATGTTTTTTGGCTTAGCCACGGAGAATTAATATCTCAGAGCTCCATTAAACAGGAAAAGCAGTTTTGTTCCAAAACTCTTCCAGTCAGTTTCATCAATGAATCAGTTTAGCAAGTGCATTCCCTCCTTTCTGTGATATCACTGCCCTGTGTCTGTCTCTGCTATCTTCTATACAAAAGGAACATGGCACAAGAGTAAGAATTATGGCTTGCCTAGAGCAAGTTCTTCATAAACATAAAAGAGGATCTGCTGTGGGTTACACAGAACAGAAAGATGAGCTCAGTATTGACAGAGACACCCTAAACCTCATCAGGGTTGAGATTATTTTTTTTCTTGGGGAGAAGGTAAGATCCAGAGGTGAACATGACAGCAGAGAAGGAAAAAAACCTGCCCAGATATAGGAACAAGCAGTCAAGTTTGTGACCCAGTCTAAACTTAATTTGGCCTTGAGAAATATCAGGTAGCACAAAGCCCAGGAAAGGTAAATGACCATGTAAAATGAGCTCTTTCTGAGATGAGTAGGTCTGTTTAAAAGTATTTGTAAAAATATATATTTCTTTTACTTTAACCAGAAAGAAGCAAAAATGCATCTTATGACACTGCATTTGTTCTTGCCAAGCAACAGGAAACTTGTAACTAATCTGAAAAGAGGAAACCTTTAAATAAATGTAGTAACATGCAAGGTATATAATTTGGCACCTGATTCCAGGTACCAATGGAATGAAGTGCTTATAGCCTTTAAGGCTTAAATATGACTGTTAATGGCCAGTTTGCAAAAAAGAAGTTATAGGTAATTTTGTTATAAAATCATTCCCAAGCTGCTTTTCAAAAAATTTTAATAAAATTTTAACAGAAAAATGTACCTGTGACAAGGCAGCATACAATACAGCTGGGTGTTCTCAGAGGTTATGTATAACGTGGATGCATAGATTACGCAACTGTCAGTGAATAAAAAACTTCATGCTTGGATATGCTCCTTTGCACATGATCTTGGGAATGTTGGTGAACTTTCTGAAGCATTAACTCATTTCTATTAAATGTGTCAAGGTACAGAACAGAACAGAGTGAGGCTAAACTGAAATGAGACCCTAACTGGTTTTAATATTTTTGTGCTGTCAATAAACAGCAATTGCATGTTAGCTATGCAGTGTATGGTTCATGGTGAAAAATTTTATTTCAAAGTTGTTTCTCCAAAGAATGTTTTGTATTTTTCCTAGTGCATGTATGTATTTTTAAGGCAGACTGCTAACAGCTCTTAGAGACTGATTTGTAATTTCAGTTCTACGTCAGAAATGCTGTTTGTGCTTCTTTTTTTATAAATTGGAACTGAAATTCCAACATGTTCCTCAAATCTCCTCACCCTAGCACTTCTTCAACAGATGCCTATCAGAAAAGTATATTCAGTTTGGAACCTCTTGTAGGTTTCTTCTTAAACGGGAGAAAAAGGAGACAAAATAGTTTGGGAAAGATCTCTATCAGCTTATAATGAACAACACCAAAGAATACTCAGTTCTTTATCTAACATATTTACATATAAGTTTCTAAGATGTATTACTTTGTGTTGAGTTTTCAGACCTTACTGTTTGTTAACAATTTTGGATGAATCACAGGAGTACCCAGATACCATCATATCAGCACAGTACTTCATCAAATACTGACATATAAAAATGGGTCAGATTATCCACTCAGAAAAATCATTCTTTTCCTTGTATGTTTACTTCAACACTGTTATGTACTTATATGGAATTGTTATTTAATCATGTGATTGCCAAACTGGCTATAACATAATTCACCTAGCACTGACCAACTACAGAACAAAAATTAAACAAACATTTTGCTGTTGTTAAATTTTTTTTCTATGGGTCTGAGCTTCTGAAGCCAGCAGGTCACTTGGATTATATATACAATGCTGATAATTGCATTCCTTAAATCTACAAAATGCAACAAAGCTCACTATTTTCCAAAATAGCTTTAAAAACAATTACAATTACTACCCAGACATTTTCAAACACAGCAGGCTATTGGCTTAGGCAGTGATGGAAACCCTAAAAAGAAGATAAATATTTTGAAACGCACTGTAAATCAAATTTTTGCAGTGGACTAAGAATGGATTATCTGCCTCTAAACAGCAAAAGATGTTTTAGTTTGAGGGTTTTTTTCCATGCTTATTTACTAGAAATGATTTTAAATTGTGTCTGTGTGATTTATTCCTTTTTTTCCTCAAGATTTTTAACAGTTGCTTTGTAATAAATGCTCTACTATAATGAGTTCTACATACTTTACTCATTACATTTACTGATGCACAGGAATCCACTGTTTCTCAATCTTTTAATAAAAAGTACATTTTAAAAATTGATTTGGAACAATGCTATGTCGGCCTCAAGCTGCTCTGCAAGCATTTATAGCAGATGCATCTACAGTCTTAACTGGGCAAATTTTGATGATGTAATTAACAGAAGCATTGATTAAGAATGAGATCTTGAGGAAGATTATTATATTATGATCTACTTAGTAGCAAGACAAAGGCAGCCACTTTTTCCATCCTTCATTGCAGAGAGTGTCTGGACCAAAAAAAAAACCAATCAGCCCAAATGAGCTTGACTTCCCAGGCAACTTTGGCTGGTATCAAGGGAGAAGCAGTGTAAGGAAGCCAAAGGCACTGGTTTTGTGTATGTCCACTCAAACCTGTTTATGAATTATAAGTTTTCTGACTTTGGGCCAGATTCACCTTCTCTGGCACAGCAAGATTGTTGTAGGACAAAGACAACACTGCCTATGTACCTTCTGAGGAATCCTTCAGCAGACCACAAGCTCAAGTTCACTGGGCATCTTCTTGAAATAAGTTATATAAGTAAGATAGGATGGTGCTGATGGTTTACTAATTAGTACGGAGCTGGCATTGCAGCGTTCTCTTTCCCAGCAGATCACAGAGACAAAGAGAACACGGGCAGTTTACCCTGGACTCTGAGAATTTCCAGCTGGAAGACAGTTCCTTGGAATGACCCAGAAGGAAGGAGCATTTTGCTAAGTCAGGTCATTATTTTTATAAAATGGGAGTGAAAGCTTAAAGTTTTACAAAAGTTGCCTTCACTGAGAAAGATCCCTATCACTTTCTTCAAAATGTAATGAGTATTTAATTCTTGATCAGAATGGGGTATTATGCTGTTAGCCTTCTAATATTATAATGTGTTAAAATATTTGTGTTTTCTACTGAAAGACTATTCAGTTGCATAAATCTAGCTGTTGAGTTTCCTACCTTTCTTCTTACCCTTAGAAAGTGATTTTCTGGGTTTCCTCAGTATACAGAGCAGGAAAATATGAAACAAGCAAACCATAAGACTTGTAAAAAGGCTAATAAGAAAATGGTAACTCAGAGGTTTGATTTTGGTTTGGTGGTTTACTTCTCACAGACAGTTGCACGCTTTTTTTCTAAATCCTGGCTTAAGATTTTTGTGCAGTAGGGCTGATCATTCGGCTGTCCATGCCTTTCCAAACTTCTGTACATTATATCCAGGTAAGAATGGGCCATACCTCAAAAAACAGCATGAACTTAATCAAAACAAAGATAAACATATATTGTTGAATGACATACACAGTATAATAAGGAAAACACAAGCCAAATCAAGCTGAGACTTCACATGTAACCACAAGACTCCATTGCACAACTCTGGCCACCCTATGCAAGGTCACTGCTTTTGTAATCAAGCTTCTCAAGCCACAGAGGAATGATTAAAATTTCAGTCCAAAGTTACCAAAACATGTTACTTCTCTCTTTTACTTTTAAAGGAGATTCAAGGTTCATTGTTTTGAAGGCTGTAAGTGTCGTACTCTAAGTAAGCAACATACCTCTTGGCAGCCCTTCACGATCTTGATTACCAGCTGAGAGTCAACACACCCTGTGAGCATTTGTTCATCAGGTCAGCAGAATTACTCAGGACCCAGCGAGCATCTGGCATTCAAGAATGCAGCTGCCTTTGTGGCAGGCAGATTTATGGACATGATTGTTGCAACTGCTACATTTGTGATCATTTGCAGTTCACTCATCTGCTAAATACAGCACGGCCAATTAAAACAGGTTATCCAAAATGGTATGGAGTCCTGCTCACTGCTGCAAGTCACTGAGAGACTCATAGCTTCTTTTGTTAATAGTATATATGGCATTTCAGGTGTTCACTGAAGGGATTAAACTGACTAAGGGTCTCCCTATCTCTGCAGGCTCTGCAAGGGCTCTCCACTCTCCATCCTGAAGACTGAGCTTCTGCAAGGGACGTCTCTGAGCTCAAGGCTTTTCTGCAAGTTTCTTGCACTCCATCTACCCACAAGAGCTATGTCCTCTCATCTGTAGGGGTACCTCTGGCTGGGACCTGTGGTCTTGACCTATTTACCCAACTCTTTCCCCAGGATCCCCTTGCTGAGATTTCCTCAGGCCCTCACCCCCTAGCTCCATCTTATGGCCCCACTCTTCCTTCCTACTCCCTGGCCGGTCCATAGCTTTCCCAAACCAGCGGCCATAGCACAGCTCCCCCAAAACCGCTGTCACTGGCCTTCCACCTCAGCTCAAGCCCTCCTGTTCCCATGCAGGGTCTTCTCCCTTTGGAGCTGTCGCAGCTGCTCACTGCGGCAGCCCCTTCACCTGTCCAGCTGAGGAGGCAGCTGTGGTGAGCCGGACGCTGGGCAGAGGTTGCTGCTCAGCCTGGCCCAAGCAGTGCTCCCCAGACTGAGGGTTCCCTGAAGAGAAGCTGAACCATGCTCAGCTCTTGGCGTCCCCTCAGGTACCAGCTGCTCACAGAGGAGACCCGCCACAGTTCCGAGCTCAGCAGCTCTCCGCACCAACATGATCGACCAGGGCTTGCCAGCTGCCATGACAGAATTGCACATTCCAGCATTCCAGCACTCATCCTGGCTGCAGCTCTGAGCAGCCATGAGCCACAGCTGAGCCCCAGCAAAGGGCTGAGGGACACCTGCTGCGGTAGACCAAGAGGTGGCTGCTGGGCAAATCTGAATGATGCTTGGGAACGCTGTCCGCAGCATGAAAGCCAGGTGACAGAAAGGCCACATTCCACAGGAACTAATTTTATGCAGTGCTGGTCCAAGGCACCTGTGACGTCTGATGCCACATTCATGCACTGAGAGGTTCATGAGCGTCTGCCCACACTGCAGATGAGCAGGCAGCAAGCCTGTGGTGCCAGAAACCTGTTTTGCTCATACTGAGAGAAAAAAGGCCACATGGCAGTTTTCCAGCTAGAGGAGAAAGGCAGTGAGGAGACATATCCACAGCCATGAGACCAAGGCCTCAAACCCATCATTCTTAGTTTTTATCTCATTAAAATTTGTGATCATCACAACTGCAAGAAATGGGAAAAAAACAGCATAGCAAATCCAAAAATCTAGGGGGGATGCTTTACAGAAAGGTGTTTGTCTTAGTGCTTGAGACCTTTCCTAGATGGATTAGGATAACAGAGCTAAAAAAACCCAAAGGCCCCCATGGAAATAGAATTCAGGTCATATATCTTCAGCTTTACAAACATTTTACAGTGCAGGGAGCACTAGTGCTGAGCCAGCTTATTAAACCTCACTGCAAATCAAAATGGAATATTCTTTCCTTGCATTTTCCTTTTGAAGCTAGGATAAAATGCAATTTAATTTCTTTTCATCTTCTAATTAAATAGGCTGTCCTGCACTTTATTTCACAAGAACTCTGAGCAACTATAGTTAATTGATACGTGTAATTATAGCCATCATACCTTCCCTCCTCTCTAGAAAATCAGTTACAAGCCCTATCCTTGACAAAATGCTTTTGAAGAATAATACATCTGAAGTCAAATGTTATTGCTAATTGACAGGATAGTTTCAACAATGTAACCTTATCTTAGGTAAATAAACTTCTAAGGAAACTTTGAGCCAGAAAGGCCAAATGAGATGTTTGAGATTCTTTTCTGCTGCAGAAGGTCTTGTTTTGATAGTGCATTTCAATACAAAGGCTACATGTGAAAGAGAATCTGAGACCAAAAGAGAGGCTCGGTTCCTCCTCTTTGTATTCACTCCTAACTCAGTGTTTTTCATAATAGGAAAAAAGTACCTCGAAGGGGCCCCTAATTACTGCAGTAGAAAAAAAATTTAAATATTATTTTTACTTGGACTACTATTTGAAAAATAATTCACAAAACCAGCCTAAAATGAACATTTTTAACAAATAACTGTGTTAAGTTACAGATGTGAAAACTCTCACTAACATTCACATTAAAGTATCTGGTCAAAGACACCAATACTGTACACCAAATATGAGATGCACAGATGTGTTAAAACAGTGAGAAAGAGGAGAAATCGCCACCAGGGGGGAGGAGATGATGGAGGGAAGAGAAGTCCTGTACCAGTGTGTGGAGGAGTGAGGAGTCTCTGAGGAGTGGAGTCTGAGAAATGAAAGAGAGTGTCCTGGAAATGGACTGCAAACTTTTCAACCACACATTGTCATTCGTGCACAAGGTCCTGCCCCTAATTCTGGTCAGTGTTCAAAGATGTTAGAAGGCAGTGATCCTACTAAGCACTCTGCACTTCTGTAAATTTATTTGCTTAAAAAAGCATAGTTGACCTTAGAACAAATGTGACAATAATAACTTAAAATGTATTCTCAACTGAAGTTTTTCTTCTGAAATCCCTATAGTGGATCTGGGTGTTTTCATAGAGATATAACTGGAAGATATTCCCACATGTCCAGAACTGTTACCTCACAGATAACTCGGAGATGAAGTGTTACTCAGAAGCATTACTCAGCATTGCTTCTAAGGGGAGGTAGATTCTACACATAAGATTGATCTTCATTGCAAAAGATATGCAGGATGGATTTTTTCAACAATGTGAGCAATAATTTTGTTGTGTTATAAACACTGCAAGAGTGTGCACATTTGTAGACGTTGATGTCAAGGTGGGGTTAGGGAGAATAAACAAATATACTGATCTTGATGCAGATGAAGAAATCCAGTTTCCAAAATCCACAGCTTATTCCTTATCAGCCGGCCAAATCTGATCTCTCTGTGTGGTCATAGCAACTGAAGCCTGGAGCACTCACTGTCTGAGTCTTCACTTCCAGCTTCCAAAACACTTCCTTTTCCATCTCAAACGGTGATCTGATAAATTTATTTCAAACAGGAATACTAAAGATGTGAGATTATTTATTTACTGATCTTGCTAGGTCTTCTCTGAAAAGGCCTTCCTGTTTGTAGAAATTGAATCTTCCATTCCTTAAAGCAGAAATGCATATATCCTTTCCAGGATAGACTTCAACAATTTTCTGACTGGCAACTATATGACCTCTGAACATAAACTGTGTCCTGTAGCCTGTCTAGCTCAATGAAAATGTCAGTCTCATGCAGAAATAGAAGAAAATAAATGGCATGTGGTGCTTAAGTGGTATGCCAGTTTAAGGGATGCAGTATCCTTAAATGTACACCACCCCACATTTTGAGTGGCTCATTTTCCTAAACTGGACATGAACTTCCACTTTAGCTGGGCCAAATACACTTGGGAAATTACCAATTCACTAGTCCTGTAATGAACCTTGTTCTGTGGCTGACTGAGCCCTTATAAATCTGTTTGGGATTTCATCCTGATTACTGCATGGAAATGCTCTTACACCATTCTGTCTAGAATGAAGATTGGAGGGACCACACAGAAGCAGTCATCCATCCCTTCCACCTAATTGTTGTTTGTGGTGAAGGGAAAACAGCCAGATAGGGTGTCACTGCTTGCAGAATGACAGCCTCAGCTTAGTAATGGCCTTCTACAAGACTCTTAGATTGATGGCTGACTGCCTCCAGATGAGGCTCACAGGACTCATCCAAAGTCCATTGCAGTAAACCTCCACAGAATAGGATCCAGAAGAGTCCTGGATCTTAGTTCCGAGTAACAATAAAAAAAATAATAAAGCAGTCAGGAAAATAACCAAAGCCTGTTCAGAATTCTACACAGGATATGTAAAAATGCTTCTTGTTCATCATCTAGCTTCAGATAGAACAGCGAGTATACGCGAGAAGGAACGATTTTGGGGTATAGAAAGGGAAGTCAGGGAAAGGAAAAGCCAGTATCTCAGGTAAAAATGGTGTTCATTTCGTCAAGAAATAAACTTAAAAAGTGTAACAGAGAATTATAATAGTAGGATTGGCTCCAGAATGAAGTTCTGGTGAAAAAATGCATTTTAAGAAGACTGGAGGGAATTTTTTGTGTCAGGAGTTCTATAGTCATCATGGGTTGTCTCAGGTTTAAGGTAGCAGGAGAAAAGGAGGGAGAAACACATCTGTTTCAGTGTTCTCAGTCTGTCATTATAATACAAAATACAACCACTCCAGTGGGAAAAAACAACACTACAAACTGAAAAATAATGGGAAATCTATCAGATTATAGCTTACAGTGTGAATGTATGGGAGGAAAGTCAACAGCTTTACAATGACAGAGAAAACTGTCATTAAACTGTGTTATTTACTAAGACTACTCCATCTTTAACTTCTGATCTGAAGGGCAATAAAATTCTGTGATCAAGCACAGATAGAAATACCCATATTTTTAAAAGAAGCAATTGGTTTTTTAATCCCTATTTGAAAATACAATAACAAAGAATAACCAAAATTAGTAAATACCTCATCAATATATTTAAGATTCTCTGTACTTTCTTTAACATCTTATTCACAAAAGTAGTGTTTATGTTCATTAAACCAGAAACTAGATTTTAATTAAGAAATAAGAAATATTTCATAGGACTTGATCAAAGATTTCCATAACAAGTTATTTATACTGTGCCAGGTAAGAAAGGAAGCACCTCTCGGCAACAGTTACCTCAGCACCAAGTCTACTGAAATGACTTTCTTCTTTATATTTAAAAACATCATGGCTTCAGATAAACTTCAGATAAAACCTTAAAAGCTCAATGCAAGAAGGACATTTTATTGTTATTATTGACTGGCTGTTAACGAAATAATTCCAAGAAGTACAGAATATTTTTGCTGCCATTAATTTCATTCTTGATCTACATTACTGCTTAGGCTAAAATATTACTTAATAATGTACATGACCATATTCTTGATTTTTCCTTTCCATTATTTCCTTATTCGCTTATATATGACAAACATTGCTGCTGCCAAGGACAGGATTCTAGCATAACATAGATGTTACTTCAAAGAAGACACCATATATATATTTTGATGCATCGGATGAAGCAAACATTAAGCATACAGAATTCTAGTAACTGTAAGTCAGGGAAGACACAACTGTACCATGGGTATCAATCTTAAAAGCTGCAGTTTTATTTTACTAAATTATCTATGTTAAAAACAAATCTGTGCCTGGTGTGGAATTTCACTGCATCAAGTGTTACATTATTTTTGTTTTTATTACAAGCAGGAGAATGCATGTAGAACAAGTGTTAAGAAACATGACAATAAATTAGAATATAATTTACAAAAGCAAAAATAATAATAATAAAGTAACAGTGTACCACATTAATACTGAGTATAAAATAATAAGCAACTAATCACAATAATACAAAGGTAATTTCAGTCTGTATTATTAAGGATATCTATGTGACATTCACTCCATTATAAAGTTCCTAACAAAATGGACTATTTTGGATGTATACACCTTGAAGGATTAATCTTAGATTTTTATTTCTTTTTTGATCTTTATCAGCTGATAGTATTGCTCAGTGGAAATACTGGCACCAGGTTTCTGCATCTTGTATTCTACTATTTGATTCTAGGGCTGTCATATTTGTAGCTTGCACAAAGACTCCTTTTGTCACTATTTAGGAATATAACACTATTTAGCTTAGATTATATAGATGGCTACAGTGTAGCAGCAGCAATGAACTGTGCTGTTGAAACCAATTTTTTTTTTTTAATTAGGTTTCATATTTCAGTCTTAGTCTGTAGTGTTGCTTAGTTTGTAAATCCATATACATTCTGTGTTTTGTTCCCTTTAACAATACAATTCAACATTGCTCCAGGGAGTTCTTTAAATTCCAACCTCAGTGCTGTTATATTGCAGAGTAAACATCAGAATCCCCGGTGTTCTAGCACCAGTAAGAGAGCAAAATGTGTCTTTGGAAACATTCCTTACAATTTTCATGTCCTAAGTGAGGTAAAAAAAAGGTTTCTTTTCAATACAGAAAAAACCCTTTTCTCATTAGCTGAAATGACACATTAGCTGATAAACAAAATCATGCCCTGTAGAAAACTGGACCTTGATACAAAGAGGCCTCTTATTTAGGGAATGTTGTAACAACCCCTTACCCTTTCATCATACTTCTGATCTAACCAGGGCATGCTAGCACCAAGGTGTTTTGTCAAAAGGATATAGGAAGTCAATTCACTTAACAGACAAGGACTACATACTGCCCTTAATCTCTATGTGCAACTCCCAAAAATTGGGATGTTTTTATCTACTGGTGTCAGTTTTAACAGGAGTTGTTTACATGGTGATGAGAGCAACAGATAACAAGCATATGTGAATACATGCAAGCCAACTGAAAATTAATTCCACTGGTCACAAGCGTACAGAAGTGGAAATACTGGCAAGAGGTAGCAGATGACAGGAATTTGATGGTCGTGAGTACAGACATGGGGCTACACAAAACCCCTTGACAGATTGTCAATATGTTGGGGGGATTAAATAGTATGAGTCCTCTTAGCAGTATCTATTGTTCCATGTTAATTCACATTAGTAAGTAGTGTGCAACATATTTGGTTTGTTACTGGTAAAATACATTGGTACACTTCAATCTCATATTCTGAAATTATTTTTCACTGAAAAGATTACCTTTTTTAAAAAAGTGCTATTTGAGTTAGAATTTGTAACACATTATTGTTCACATAATTTTAACTGCATTACAACAAAGGAGTCATAGTTGGACACACAATCACATTCATGAAGTACCTGTTGCAAAATGCAAATGTTCAAGTACAATATATTATTAAAAACAAACACCTACTTTCCTCATCTCCTTGTTGAGTCTGTTACTGAAAAGTGAAGGGGAAGAGGAGCATGACAATTAAGTTTTTGTTATATTCCTGATTGTGACTTGCCTAAGTTTGGTTTCACTTTTAAAAATGCGAAGTATTTGGTGAAATTAAAAATAGGGTAATATGAATAAGTGAAGCATGGCAGCTAACAGTTAAGGTATCTAGCTTCTAATCTAGAGGCATGACTTGTTCCAGTCTCATGCTGAAAGCTGTCCCTTGCTTTAAATAGGTACATGGCCATTTAGGTGAAGGTGGCAAGAACTCACTACAGCCACCCCTTTTCCAGTGTGCCTTACTACTGATAGTCCAACAGGCCTCTTGGCTCCAGCACACTTCTGACTTCTCATTTGAACAGAACCTAGATACCTCCATGAGTCACTTATTCTTTGGTTGCAATCCTTGCCACTCGGATGCAGTCTCCTGAACAGAACATTCACATATTCTTTCTCATAAACAACACCTCTGCTATGGTATAAAAGGAGGGAACATCTGGAATCCATTTTAACTTTCAGCTTTGCAAAGGATTGTTGCTATTACACAGTAGGCTTATCTTTTGCATTCAAATTCCTCCGTTTTGGAGAATCAAAGCTAACATGTAAACCAGATCTAGAAGCCCACAAAGTTGTTTCTTCTTTGTGGCTGGTGTTGTAAACAAAAGTGAGCTGGAGTCAAAGTGTAAGTCCTAAATAACCTTTATGGTAGTAGCGAAGAAGCTGGCAATCCAGTCTTCACCACTGATGGAGTTTGCCTCCCTCATGTACTGAAATATGTTCCCTTTCAGTGGAAATCTGTTTCACTTGTACAATGGTAAGATGGCTATAAACCTGCAACACAGATTTCATTTTGTTTCATAGCACACTTGTATTTCATGCACCACTGCAATAACTGTTGCACCTCTTAAAACTAAGTCCCTCATGGTTGTTCTATTTAGTATAGCTATATATATGGCTCACAGCAGTGTTCAGGAAATATAGATTACTCCAAAGGGAAACAGGTGGAATGAAGGAAAAATACTTCTTTTTCTAAAAAATTTCTGCTCCTTAAATAACATTTCCAAGCTCATTTTATAATTTAAATTGTGGTGCTGTGTCAAGAGATAAAATAGTTAAGATTTTTAAGCTATGACTTAACATTTTTTTTGATTCTTCTTTACTTCCATAAGAACTACATTTTAAACAGTTTTAAATAGAAATGGATTCAGTGTCATTGCTAAGTCCATAATAAAAGTTATTTTAATGGTCCAAAGATGTAAACAGACTATTGGATTTAGTCAAAAGAACACAAATGTTCCACAGTAAGCTATTCTATATGTGTTGTGTGAATCTTTCAAATTTGGGATCCCCTCATACTGTGTCCAGCACTTTGGATTAATAAATCCCACTTCACAGAAGTTAAAATAATATTGAAATCCTGTCAGCTGGGGCTGACCAGTGGTTATGTTTTCCACAGGGTAATGCATCTGCAAGGACGTCAATCTCATTCTGCTGTGTGGCTCTCTTCGATGGACACTCTTCCACAATGATAATAACAAGGCACATTCTTACGCTTCCTGTGGGTCAGTGTCCTTGGCAGGTCTTGCAGCACATCTGTCTGAAGTATGCTCGACTGCAGAACTTGAACTTCAGCACCAGTGGGCAATATGCCACTTTGTTCACATCTTTGCACTCTAATAATTAAGAACATTAAAGAGAAAAAAAAATAAGAGAAATATAAATTAAAGTATAAAGAAAATTTGATGTTTAACATGCTTCTCTCTATCCATCCATCTTGTTTTCTTTGTAACTATTCTTTCTAGTACAGTCTAGTGCATACAATAATGCAAATTTAAAAAGACATAAAAATGTTTGCAGATCTTTCAGACATTTAGAAGTGTGCAGTCTTCGCCTTGGAAGAATTCTCATTTATTGGGATGTGATCACTTTACAGAGCTAGAAAATGTGAGTCTTTTTTTTACATTACTTTTAACTTCCTTCTCAGGAGTTATTTTATTCATCCAGAGGTTATCATTATCATCATTCACACTGTTTGATACCACACCTGTCCATTTGTAACAATCCTTAAAACAGAATGTGCATTGCAGCTAACAGGGATGGAGAAAATCACACAAATGTTATGAATAATGGTACCAACAGGGTGAGTTCAGTGACCAAACTGAATTTTTTCAATTCACAATTTGAACTGTATTATAATTTAGGCTTGGTTCCACACATGCACAATTTATTTTATGCTAGAAGGAAAGCCATTTTTATGCCTGTAATAGACGTAAAAGCTTTTTTTCATAGTTGTGTTTTCCCTATAAGCTGGGCTTACTGCCTCAGCTGCCATGTTATGCTGGCAGGTAGCTCTCCCAGGAAGGGAGAACAGAGCTCAACCCCATGGAGGAAGGTTTCATTCTTTTGCATCCCACACAGGTTGCATATAAAGTGACTCTGTGAGTACATTACAGGAGCACTGATGGAATATGCTGTAGTTCTCCTCTGGCTAATTTTTTGCATCTTTAGAAAGAAGGTGGGAATGGAGAATGGAATAGTTTGGTCCCTGCTCAGTTCTTATCCTGATACAGCTGGAGGAAGAGCAACATCTGAGAATCCAGTGGTACACTCAGGTTCTACAGCTCCTACAACCTCCTAGTACATTATTCTTGCTGTGGGACAGGGCGTTACAGATAGAGGATTAACACTTGCAATCATACTGTAGTAGCAAATTGAGTGCAGATGAGAATTTTTAGTATTTGAACCTAGGAAAGCATTAATGTGGCTGAACTTCCAGGTCTGGACTGACCAGTATTTCTGATAATGGCAATATGCATGCTTTAGCTAAGCAAGGAGCAGTTAGGAAATTATTTAAACTTTGATTTCATCAACACAGACATAGCGCTTTCATTGCAATTCTTTCACTCCACCTACATGATGTTTTACATACTGCTTTTCTAATTTTTTAATTCTTAATGGAAACATAATTGAGTGACAGGAGAAAAGACATTGTGGATAGCTGGTTGAAACAGATATATTTCTCTACCAGCAACCACACATGGTCACTGTGTTTGAATGACTTTGAAAAACTCTTCACAAAAGAGGTCAAGTCTCTTCTAGAAGTATTTCAGGTCCTCATGTTTGTGAAGCCTGGGAATATAGGAGAGACAGATGGTGAATTATAAATGAAGGGAAAAATTAAAAGGTTCACTTGATCTCGACAAGACATAAAAAGTTCACTCAATCCCAAAAATAACCCTCAAATACACTGTGTTTAGTCAAATCCAAGTAAAGCCACTAACTGCATTTTTGCTAAAAGTAGGATTTCAAATTATCCTTTTTCATGTTTCTTTTAAGTTATTCTTCCTCTTGAGTAAAACTGGACCCTGCTCAGCTGATGCCATTTGGACAGCAATGAGAGAATATTCTGGAAGTTCCCCACAACTTCTGTTTTAAAAATTGGTTTTGAAATAGATACAGTGGCTGATGAAGTAGCCTATTCTTCATAGGACTGTGGTTCAGTGAAGAAGGTTTAGCAGAGTCCTTTTTGTTTCTAGTAGCTAGTGTTAATAAGTTTCAGTAAGCTACATGTACAAGCTCTGCCTTGCTGAACTTTGTGGCTAGATCAGATGATATTATGATATTAACTACCATTTTACAGTAATAAAATCACAACATGTAACTGTGCCTCCAGCTAAAGAAATTGCAAAGATGTATCATATAAAATATAAGAAAAACTGAAATGACATAGAAATAGACAAAACAGTTTTTCAAGTAAACTTTTAGATGGGCTTTAGCAGTCTAGATTCAGCAGACATATATATTTAAGAGAACAGAATAATTCTGAATATATTTCAAATGGTGTGGTAGATGACGCCTGTAGTTCACTTCCAGCAGCAAATGCAGTATTACCCTCATCAGTGACAGCTCATCAAAACCACATCTACAATATTCTAAATCACCAATGAAAAGTTAAAAAACCCCAGACATAAAGCATATGTATAATATGACAAGATTAAATGTAACTTTCTTTTAGTATTTCTGTATCCTCAAAATTTTGACTTGTTTTATGCAAACAATCCGTACTTTCCCACAGAAAAATTTTCCAAGCTTTACCAACGTGATCATTATACTGCAGAGTGGCTCAAGCTCCCTCAAAACCCTGTATGTTTTTGTCTTTGGTTAGCAAAATTAAATTGCTAAGAAATTGTTGAACAGGCTCCATAGTCTGCAAGCACAGGTGTTTGGAAAATGAAGGAAACAGGTTTGCTGGGGTTTGAAACAGGAAGAGAGCCCACTCAGATAATCTGAGCCTGCTGCAAACCAGTGTGCTGCTGCTGAAGTTGCTTTTGCCCCACAGCGGAGCCCAAAGCACGAGGCGGTGCTGTGAGGTGGCACATAGACGAAGTCCCCTGTGCAGGCAGGTATGCTCGGCCACACACATGCACTCCCAGGTGGACACACCCTCCCTCTGGGAGACCTGACTCCTTCCTTGAAACCCAAATACTGATAGATCACATCCCACTGTACCTGCAGCGTGACAGAAGCGAGAACAGAGGCACAGTATACCCCACTCACAAATATATTCACGACAAAATATCACAGCCCCAAAATTTCTCTCAGAAAATACTACTTTTCCAAAAATAGTTGTGCTCTTTAGGATTAGTTAGCTTTTGAAATATTTTCATCATCTCCAGGATGGTGAAAAAGATAAGCCTCTCTGTTTAAAGACTGACACTCTACTAACACAAGAGATGTCAGCTCCTCTTGTGTCTAAGAGGACTTTTTTAAAGCAGAAAATGTGTCAAACATGCACATTATTCTGTGAATCCTGTTTATGCTTCTTGTATTCACTATTTAAGAGTGGCGCTAAAAAAATTTATAAATTAGAATATATATATAAGAAATACTTGCACAAGTATTGCAAAAAATACCTTGAAGAGAGAATTTTTGCCTAATTTTGGGATAGGGCACCCTTAGTCATTCACAAATTGCAGCAAAATTCTACTGAAAGGATCTAAGCATTTTAAACTGTTAAATGAATTTTGAGATAAATACCTCCAGTGCAGGACATACACAAAAATGAGACACTAAGTGGCACAGAAGACACTGTGCTATATTTTCTTCCCTTTGATTCTTCCCAACTGCTAATGAGCCTGGATGGCTGTCAGTAAGGAGCTGGCTTGCACCTGGCTCTCTCAGAGTGCAGGCCAAAGAACTGACATCCATCTGGAATACAGTATAAGTGTTTTTCAACGTTTTCTATTTGTGGATCTCAAACATTTTCCAGTGAAGGTGTAGGTCCCTAAAAACACAGTTACAACAGACTCAATGTACATAGCTAGCATGCACAGTTCTACTGTAAAGCAGTTGAGGCCACCCAGTGTACAGAGATCACACACAGAAAACCCCTGATTGTATTCTTCTATAAGATATTAGCATATTTTCTGATAATACTGAAGAATTACTAGTGTAATTACTATAATTAACAATATAACCTTGTCATCTAGAAATTAAGAGGAGACTGGAACTGAATCATGTCCACTTATAAGTAATTTATTACCTTCCTTACTTTGAACTGAAATCAATATCTGTGTTTGGAAATACAGTAACACGTAGCCTATGAGATTTAAAGGGCAGAAAGTTTCCTAGACTAATAATTATCACTTATATATTTCTTGAAAGCACTAAACAGAAATAATGTGAATTAAAATAACCAAGAAAAATTCTGGTGTGAAGATGTTTTCAAATTACAGCATTGGATGATAAGCCTCTACTTAAAATTAAAACTTTACTACAAATAGTAAATTAGAGTGCTCATACATTGAACCATCAGTGTATTTCTGGGAAAATTTTAGTGTGCTCCCATTTCATCACAGACATCTCTATTTGCTAGACTTTTATAATAATTTTGAATGTATGGCATGGGCATTGATGGATAGAGCAGGCATTGAATGACCACCAGATCTGGGTAGACTGCAGGACAAACTAGCCTTTAAAAAAATTTAAATCAGAGCATTTGTTCCACATAAATAGGACATTAAACTCCAAAGTAGCAGGAGATTCTGTGTAAAAAATACTCAATTATATACTGCACAGAGATTAGTTATACTAAAAGCAGGAGTGTTAGCAACACTGCAGTCAAGTACTCAAAATTTAGGGAATATACAAATTTAGAGAGTAAGTTTTTTAGAAGGATTTTTATTGCCGTGTAATCTCTTGATAGTTTGGAGAATTTTCTATTCCTTTTCCCTTTCCACTCAAAATGAACTGTACTTACCTCATGAGTGACTATTCTAAATTTTATAGTCAATGAGGAAACATATTTTTTACTGCTTAGCACTCCAAGTCTACTTTGAAGTCAACATTTCCTAACAGTTTGGCCTAGACCATTTACAAGTTCAGATCCAAAGTATTCAAGAAATGTGAATAAGCTTATTTTCACAATATTATCTCATATATCCTCTACCAAAAATATGTTATGATGAAGTTAGTTAATAGTCTGATTAAATTGGACTGTATAATGCAAAAAATACTATAATTATTTTGAACAGGCATTATAAATCAAAAAAAATTACAAGTTATTTAGAAGAGGCTGAAAGGACATCAAAGTGTAAGAACAGACTTGTTCTTACAAGAACCACGTAGCATGAAATCTATGGTGCCAGTCTTCCAATGAACATGGAATTTACTATTTTTTGCCACTACATCGTTGTGTTTAACACTGATTAGGCAGGTAGGTGGTCAGTGGATGAAAAGTGTATCATGCTCCCCCTACTATTTTGAACATTTCCATTGAACCAATAAAGAGATTAGAAAATCAATTACACAAACAATAGTATTTTGTCCCTGATTTAGGCTATATACTTTGAAGGATAGTTTTTTAAACAAACAACGTGTTTTCATTGACTCTACCATTGAACTGCAATGACTACTCAGAAAACAATTTTTAAAAAGTCATTTACGGCCTGAGAGATGATGTCATATAGACTTTTACCAATGCAGTAATGTTGACCATGTCACTTTACTCTTTTCAGAATAAATTATATTAAGATGGCAGACTTACCCTCTGTGTTGGAAATGGGAGTACTGTCACATTTACTTTCACACTGCTGCATTGATGGAGGTCTGAGAGTTTCTGGACACTCACTAGATGCTTGTCCAGTATATGAGAGGCACTGTACTGTTCTCATCTGTTGCCCAAGACCACACTGTGCAGAACACTAAAGAAAGAGAAAAAAAATTAAAAACCTTGCATCCAGTTTTTAAATATAAAATAAAGCAACAGGAAGCAATCCGAAACAGTTCATATCCACAAATTTCAAAGAAGACAGGCATCTGAAGATGTTTGATTAATAAAGAATTCCCATAAAATATTCCAGAATTTTTTTAAACATACATGTGAGTACTTGTCTTTCAAAGAAAAGAAAATGCAACACAATATTGACTCCCTGAACATTTCAGATTTGAGATATAAGAATATAATTTACTCTGTTTCATATATCATACTGACACTTTAGAATAAAGAAGTAACAACAAAGAGAACAAGAATTCAAATCTGCTACAGGACTTTTTTAAAGGAAAAAGTAAATATTTTTCAAACAAATAGACTTTGTTGTTTCAAAACATTTTTAATTTCTGTAACTAAAGAGTTACAATTTTAGTACGATATTAGTTAAATAGAAAAGTGGATCTGAAGAACTACCTTAAAAAAAGCCAACTAGACTGTAGTATCACGAATTATTTTCCACTGACTAATGAAACTAAAGTGTTTCATTTTCATTAGAGGCAAATTGCTGAGCAAACAGAAAATTAATCATTCATTTAATATTCTAAAAGCAGGCCATTGATCACTATTGAGATGCAAAAACATAAAGAAAGGAGGAAACTTAGCAAATCATATTTAGAAGCACTGCATAATGGCAGCATTATTCAGCCTGTCCTGGAGTATTTTAGCTCCCTGTATCGTAACTCAATGTATCTTATGTAAAAAATTATATTGATCTCAAAGTATGTTTTTTTCAGAGACAGAGATATATACAGATCTGCTACTACATTAGGAATTGGCTTTATATTTCCATCATGTTTCTCAAGGAAGTTAAGTGTGTTTTAAAAATACTAAACCCTGCAATACTGCTGTATCTCCAAATACTCTTCAAAGAAGTAAGGAGTTTTTTTCTTTAAAGTGCATGTAGGAATTCATCCAGTAGAAACTAGATTGCTCTCAGACCACCATCACAAAGAATCATATTTCAATCTGACACAAAAGGAGAGAAGCTTTTTGTTTCCCTCAGTCATAGGAACCATCTCTTATCTATCTCCAGGGAGATCTTATTCTAAGAGGTGCTAATGTGGGAGACTAACAGCAATAAAGCCTTGCATGAACTATCTCACCTGTCCCCAGTCTCCAGCAACCCAGCGAGGAGGAGGACATCGGCCTAAACTACAGCGGATGCGCACTGGCGGCTTGTTTTCATCTTGGCATTGTGCAGCTGGAAAGGTTTTTAAAAGATCACTGCTTTTGCACAGAACAATTCGGTGTTTGAATCCTGGGCCACACTTTGGTGTGCACTGAAAAAAATGTTTATGCAAATAAATAATTAAAATCTCAGTAAAAAGCCAACAAAACTCTCAGAAATGCTATTTTTAAAGCAGGACAATATATTTAGGATCTTACAATTCAACTATAATCACAATACAGTAATAATAATTTTAAAATGTTTAGAAACACAAACAAGCTGACTGAGGATTGTTTTGTTAGGTACAAGCTTTTCTAAGTTTTAGCTTTCCTTTGCTGTTTATATTTAGACTACAGTGTTACTACTTATGTCAGGTTTAAGAAAAACATTGCTGCAAAGTAGAAATGTCTGCCACACGTAACACTATTATGAAACAAATTTGAGTGTTTCAATAATTAAAAGTATGACTTTCTGTTCTTAATATCACCTTAGTATGGTGCTTATCCACTTCACTTTATCCACAGACAATGAACACATTTTTCCTCAATAACAAAAGGGAAGATAAATGCTGTACTTGACTTCACAGAAACCACATCATTCAGATATATAGAAATATGGTACCGTCTCCTACAGTGCATGCTTTCCTCTCCTCTCCTATTTAAATTTTAATTCTGATTTCATAGTTTTCTCTCCTTTTATGACTCTTGTGCTATTCTGACAGCAAGCAGACAATAGAACTGCAACTTGAAAAGAAGCAAGACTGTTTTTCCTTATCTTCCTTCATAGTGATGTCACTGCCGGTCTCTTTCCTTTTTGCTACTGACTATTAACTGTCATACACAGTAGCTCAACTGCAGAATGAGGAAGAGACAAGTGCTAATAAAATTAAAACTTAAGACCTTTCCCAAATCAGTCCCTTTTTAACATGAGATGTTGTAAGCATGGTTATAGAATCCTCTATTGGTATGTTAACTTTTATCCCATAAGCATATCTGCAGTATTTGGATCAGAAACAGTTTCTGACAGCATAAATCTTACATGCAGATTATGCTAACCTGTTCAGGACTGGAACTGCCTTTAATATGTAGAGACAAAACATTATTTGGGAAACAACATTATGTGGAACTAGAGCAATAGTCAAGAGGTCACATACCAAAGGCTTTCCACACATCCAAAAAACTCACTATGTACCAATGGGGAAAAAAGAAACACCCCTAAGATTAATTTTCAAAAACATTACTTGAGTGATGCCAACTTAATTGTTTTATGCCTAATCCTGAAGCATCTTTGAGTAATTTCTAGAAATTTTAAAACCGTTCCACAGTATTATGTAAAGATATACCATATGAGTATGTAAAACTTTTTATCTATATCTACATATACCTCAAAACAAGAACAAAATCTCCAGAGGGAGGCACCTAAACTAGTCCATATAGAATGAACAGGTTTATTCCAAATGCTATCTCCACTTGGATTTAGGATCTTAAACTGGGCTGCAAAAAGATTAATCTTGCATTTGGAGTTTATAATCCAGAATGCAAAATGGATATATAATCACTTTCCTTTAAATGTAACATTTTCTTTTCTATCCTATTCTATCTTTTTCTACCAAGGTACAGCCTCTTTATCTACAGTAGTTCAGTATTCAGGATTTTGATACAGAATAAACAGTTTCAAATGTCCTAATAGTGAAGGGACTTCAACACCAAATCTTGTGCACACTGCCTACTAGAAAACTAGATGAAAGAGGGAAGTAAGAGAAGATCTCTGGTAGAGCTACACAAATAATACTAATGATAAATAGAGACCAAAACCCAATGACATCTAATATGTGAGGTCTTCGAAGTCATGATCATGACTCATCAGCTGGGATCCAAATTCCAAAGAGTGTTATGAGTACTTTCTCCCACATGTATTTCATGCAAAACACATGACTTTTTTGTAGGAAGTAGAAACACGTGTCCCTTCCTAGCTGAGTGCTTACAAATCAATAAGTCTGTCAAAACAAACAGAAAAGGGACAATGTTGAAAGGATTTTGTCAAAATGTTAAAACCCAATGGGCCTGAGAGGTTTCATAATCTATATACTATGTTAGCAAACAAGCAAGACTCTGAGGACCAAACTTTGAGGTTAGGAGCACCTTCCTTCTATTACTGCTTGAAGACACAATCTGTAATCTATTTGTAAGATGCCCTCTGAGAAAGATCTTCCAGCTACTGGTACCAGAAGAAAACAACATTCCTATACTCCCTTTTGTGGAGTTATAGAAAAAATTCTACTAAGATGGACTACACTGGATCCAAGAAACAGAAGTGAAATAAGGAAACAAGTCACCTTCCATAATACTGAATCACTAAAAATAAAATCATCAGTAAAATTTAACAAAAAGACTGTATATTTCCAAAGAAAATGAAAACAAAATATCCAGATAAACCAAATGAGGAAAAATTATCTTCCATTACTAAATGCTTCTACAATTTCTGACTCCCTCTATGGAAGTCATGAAGGCAAATTATATGTGCTTGTCTGATAAGGCTCTTCCCAAGAGATCCTTAGAATATTTTTTCTGCTTTTTTTATAATTACCCTGAAAAATATAAAAGGAGGAATTTAGAGTGGGTAGATTAATTCTGTCAAAGCTCAACTATTGCAAAGTGTGAAAAACCTTATGGCACTACCTAACAATGACTACATTCCAGTGGGAAAGACATCGTTAGTTTTCATTTCAATTTGATAAAACCACGTTTACATTCTAAGGACTTCTAAGGATTTCTAAGTCTTCTAAGGACTTCATCTTGTTTACTGATGTAAACATCAGTATGTTTACAAAATGTTTTTGTTTCTCTGACCAAAAAGATACATAATTTCTTGTTAATAATCACTGAAAATTTAGAAAGTGTGTAATTATATTGATTGTCAACAAGTGCAGGAGCAGATAAAACAGTTCTATAATTGTTTTATTTGTATTATGCATTGTTTTGAGTATGAAAAGAAAACTTTATAACTTGCATTCCAGAGAAAATTAGCAAGGTTTTCCATTGGTTTCAATGGGAGGAGTATTCAACTCTTCATTTTTTAAGTTCACTCTTATTTTCCTTTTCATGCTGTTATCAGAAAGTCATATAAACACACATATAAAAATGTTTACATTTATATTACTACAGGGATTTTAATAGACTATATTATATTTCTATAAACCATGAGCAGAAAAAAAAAAGCAACTTTTCTCATTATATTAGGATGGTATCATCAGTTAAGACAGTCTGAAAAGTTACACAAATAGAATTCATACCAGAAAGAAACCTGGTACTTTTTCACAATCCTGATTAATTATCACAACCAGAAATTTAGCAGAGTTTGAATCTCTAAATTAGAATGATTTTGTTCAAAATCATTACATGATCTTGCTGCATAAATGCCTGGACAAGATAATAGAGTGTAAAATTACTTTAGGTAACCAGGATGTGATACCTGTGGGAGAGAAGGAGCTAATTTAGGGTATATTTAGGGTCGTTCAGGGACATGCTGTAGATTATGGGCATTTTTGTAAGAGGCAGGAAACAAAACAATGCGGCACAGGTGAAACCTCCTCTGGGAAATTTTCTTATTAATCCTTTTTCTTAGCAAGCAGTGACAGAAAATGTACTAATATTCAGTGGTCAGAGGTCCTGCCTCCACTGTTACCAACGAGCTAACACAGCAAAATTTCCTTACCTCTGACCAGTCCAGAGCAACCCACTGTGGGGGGCAGGACTGATTGTTGCAGGGCTCTTTTTCAATAGGCCGGTGTGTTAAACAGCTGGCAGTGTCCAGCGTCTCCTCCTCAGAAGGTCCAATCTTTCTGATGCAAAGAACTGTTCTTGAACGCATTCCTCCATCACAGGTCTTACTGCACTCTGACCAATCTCCTATAAACCATCTGGATAGAAAATGTTAGGAGACTCAGTTAATACATTTCAGAAACAGAACTGATAATCGCACAAACCAAGAATGCAAATAGTTTAAATCACTAAACCTAAGCAATTTGTAACAATACACACATTCATGGTGAAATAAAGTAGAAATTTATGGGGTTTTTTACTAAATATTTTAATTTATGCCTCACTGCAATCATATCCTCCAATAATAACACTACTTTGAATTTTTCTAGAGCAGCAATTTCCAACCTAGTCTACAGTAGTTAGAAAGGAGTGTTTGAGCCTGACAGAACTGAAGCTATTTATGTAGGTTTGTATTGGACTTGCCTGAAATAATTTCTGTGAAAGTGGTTTGCAACTGGAAATGTTTGGGAACCATTGCTGTAAGTTACATCACAACTCAAAACCCAATATGTTTGCCTCTTTAGTATCATTACAATAAAATAATTTGATCTCAAAATTGGGCTTTCTGAGAGTTAATTCTCATTATGAAACATGTGCAAACTTTTTAATAAAAGGCTATACTGAAATGTAAAATATTCTAATTTTTTAAAGTGAAGGAAACACTAGTAGGATATGAATTCATCACATAAAAATAATCATCCCAACAAATACTTTTAAAATTTAAAGAATTGTATGATAGGTGGTAGAGGGAACTTTTGAGTGTTTCTGTGTACGTAGTAGAAACCAAGAATTGTAAATAATATTAGATTGCTTTGTGCTGCTGCAGAGATTAAAGCAGCTATTAATCTGGCTGTAATGTTATATAGTTCTACTTATGAATGGTTAATGCAGCTCAATTAAATAGAAATATCTCTTCATATTGACGAGAACATTTGGCCTTCAGTATTTAATGTTGATTAGATACTCGCCTGAGTCATCTTTGCAAAGGATGACGTTGAAGTCTAGTATGCTATCACATGTTTCCAACATGCCAAAAATGCCAGGCATGTCAGTCACTGCGGATGTTCCTGGAGGTATGCCTGAAGCTGCCTCATAAGACCTGTCATTTTCTCAAGCTGCTGTCAAAAAAAAAGTGCTGCTATCCTCTTTTTTGTTACATTATGTATAATATATCCTAACACAAAACTAGATCTATGCAGAGATGGAAACAATTATGACAAAAGGAAATTAATTTGTGATTCTTCATAAAAAAAATCTTATGCTTTTACCACCATAGGGAGAACCTGAAGCTCTTCAGAGCTTTCAAGAGGCTGCAGTGTAAATTTTTAATTGGTACTATGATTTGCTCAAGTGACTTTGCTCTCAGGTACCTTTAATGTTTATACTGTATGACAAGATAGCACTAATAATTCATAGAACTATAAGAGTATTTTCTTGAAATCTTAAATGTAAGAGTTATTGTAATAACAAAGGAAGTGTTGAAAAAAACATAGCCTTCAGCTGTTCAAAGACATCAAGTATAATGTAACTGGCATTCAGGTAGAAAGACTATCATTTTCACTGCTTTTGCTATACACCATGAGAAGAATAGAACTGTGCTAATTAAAAAGGGAAATATTTGGCCAGTCCATGTAAACACTAAGTCTTACTGCATGATAAAAGTTTCTGTCAAAACAGTCAAACTTCTTTGGATAACCATCTGTTATTTGAACAGCCTTCTACTAGACTACTTACACAATCAGGAACTGAAAACCTTTCCTTAGTTTGGCACTTTGTATTCGCTCTGTGGGGAACATCAGAATGGAGGCAGATGTGGGTTGAACTGCTCTGACATGCTGAAGTAGATGCTAATTAATGCACTCTATCCATTTTCTGAATATTGACATCTTGACTTTCACCATGTTCATGAGTATCTGTGTTGTAGTGGGTGGGGAATCCAAAAGCTTCCCACTTTGTGGGCTGGGTTTTGTTGGTTTGTGGGGGTTTTTTAAGTAGTGTCAGTGAAAAAAAACCAAAACAAAAACCCAACCAACCAAAACAAAAAGACCTCCAAAATTTAACTAGTTTGGAATAACTTTGTTAATGTTACTTTTTAAAATGCTAATATACTAAAAGCTAAGCCACAGAAAGGAGGAGATTGGAATGCGTTTGGTAAAAAAGGAACTGATCAAACATGACCGCTTTTCAAGTCCTGGTCTCTGGTCTCAGGTAAGTGGTTGGTGCACTTAGAGCCATGCTAAATAGTGTTATCCAATGGAAGATACATGCATATCCTTCCTGGATAAACATATGTTCACACAGACTGTGGGCACAATGATTTCGATATAATCTAGACCTGTCTGTGACACAGCTCGTTCACACTCTAAGGTAACAGCAGTGCGATGGCTTCACTTGGCTTTATGCCAAATGACTGTGTTACATGACACAGTGGGATGAAGTGCAAGAGACACTGCTCTGACCACAGTATTGTACAGTATCTGCATTTAATCAGCATTAATGATTTGCATACCCAGTTTGAATACAGCAACGGATTATCACCGAAGTCAAACTAACCAGAGCTTGCGAATCAATAAACTGTTGTATCTGTTCCACCTCTTCCACAAGTTTTATTTGTCTCAAAACATAAGAGAAGCTGTTGTTCACATGCTAATATTATTTTCTAGCACAAAATATCACAACTGTTTCTAAACAGGTTTTGTAGTAAGATTAAGCTATGCTATATGTCCTTGCCAAACTCTGCTGTTGATCAAAAGAGCTGCTGGGTTTTTAATTATCAATATATAGCATACAGCAATTTTTAAAAACAAATCTAAACAGAATCTAAGCACCTAATGCTACAGGCACACAGCATTACTGTACAGCACTGAATATGCTGAAGAAAAGGTTTGACAAAACTATTATTAGGAAGTGGTTTGGTCTGCTTAGCAGTTTCTATATTTGCCACTTCTCATGTTAACACTTCAACACAAATGTAAATATAACATACTTTAAAACATGGCAAACGTTTCAGATGCAATGTTAATAACTAGGGTAAAGTTAAGTCTCACTTCAACATTCTTTTATCCTTGTTGCCTTAAGAATGGTCCCCAGTTCTACTCTGTGCACTGCTCACTGCATATGACACTCATATCCTAAGAAACTGTTTTGCTAGTATCTTTTTACTTACAGTGTTTGGTGTAGTTCAAACATCACTATTGTTCTTCAGTCAAATCAGAGCTCCTCAATGCATTTTCCACAGCTGATTTTAGAGGAATAAAAAACCAAAAACCAAACCAAATACCCTTTCTGATAAGACAGGACATGAATACTAGATGAGAATTTTTTATACATTTGGTTAACAGGATTTATTATAGATTATGAAGACTTTTCTCTCTATGCAAAACAGACATCCATCTTAAGTGATTAATGACTTACTCAGGTGGGCAAGGCTCAGTGTTGCAGGCTCTTTGGTTTTCTGGAGGCTTACTGTCAGGGTCACAGTAATTGTTTTGTACAACGGAGCTGTCGTCCAGCCTTTTACACACCACCTCTTGTTTCTGGACACCTTGGGATGAAATGAGACACCATTAATTAATCATTCTTCATCTTCTACTTTTTGAGTATAATTGTATTTCACCTATTAATTATTAATTCTACTATCCCACTTTATTTGGCCGAAGCCTACAGCAGTGAGAATTAAAATTGACTGAATGCCCCCTAGCCACAACAATTTTTTTATTTTCCTTCAATTTTAGGCTACCCAACTCAGAGAGGAATTTAAGATTCTGTTGTTTCCTAAAACAAAAGGAATATATTTATAGATTTACTAGAAGTTTGTTTTCATTTATATATTGCACAAAGTCCATTCTCTGTCTGCCATCCTCTCCTAGTAAAGGCACTTAAATTTCCAAAGAAAACATCACCAAATAGAATGTGGTCACACTTCAATGCAGAATTTTGTTTACATGCTCTCGTTTAAAACAAACCAGCAATACTGGGAAAAAGTGTTGCATTTCCATACATTATCCTACAAATTTTTTTCAATAAAATAATAGAACTATAATTCATTCTGAAAGATGCAGTTTGTCTCTGTGATTACTCATTTTGCCTGGCACTTCCAGCTCTTCTTCCATTGCTAACCATCAACAGGGCAATTCAGAATTTAACAATTATTCCCAAAACATTATATATCACTGCTAAAGCAACATTATGAGGAAGTTTATTAAGCATGTTTTCTGGTTTTTTTTATTTTTAAAAAAAAAGCAGTAAAGAACCACTGATATTATGACAGTATATTGTTGCAAAGAGTAATACACACTGCCTTCCTCCTCTCTGAAAAACATGCTAAAAGATGTTTGTTAGCATTAAAAAAATGTGTATTTGCAATTCACATGCAGTTTTTATTGAACATGTGTAGTTATAAAACTGAAATAATAGGATTATTTGTATTATAAAAGCTGCAAAAAGTCCTGTACCTTTCTTCAAAAGAGAAGCAATTTTTAAACTTATTCCAAAATGTGAAATGCATACAATTAAATGGGAATTAAAACCTCCTGGCTTCAAATATCTGCCAACTTTACCTTACAGTCATCTCTTCATTTTAAGACATGCATAGAATCATAGAATGATTTGGTTGCAAAGGACCTTAGAGATCCTACAGTTCCAAACCCCCTGCCGTGGACAGGGATCCTTCCACTAGACCAGGTTGCTCAAAGACCCATCCAGCCTGGCCTTGAACACTTCCAGGACTGGGGCATCCACAACTTCACTAGGCAGCCTGTTCCTGTGTCTCACCAACCTCGCAGTAATGAATTATTTCCTAATATCTAATCTAAACCTGCTTTCTTTCAGTTTGAAGCCATTCCCACTACATGCTCTTAAAAAAGTCCCTCTCCATATGTTTTGTAGGCTCCCTTTGGATACAGGATGCCTGCAATTAGGTCACCCCTATTTCCAGGCTGAACAAACGCAATTCTCTCAGCCTTCCCTTGGAGGAGGAAATAATATCTTCCTTTGGCTCTTGAGAAATAAGTGAAATACCTAAATATATGAGAAGCTGTGACAAGATTCACTTTGAATTCTATAATCAATACAAAAACTCCCAACAGATAACAATAATTCGAATCAGACCTGACAACCTAAGTAGGAATATTTCTAGCAATTTTCTGCTCACGTTTCACCACGATGAGAAATAATATTTAACAGCTCCAGACAAACAGCAATCCTAGTAACATGGCACTGCTAGCTGACACAAAATTCATGTTCAGTTCTGACTAATCATTTATCCTTTCTATCACAAACCACCTTAATTCTCTTGGTTGAATAGGCTGAATATGGCCTTCATAATGATATTTCCCTCAAATACATTTGCTTAAACATAAGTTATACACACTTTAGAATTAAGCATTTTAATAATGCATACCATTCTCAAAAATGTACTTATTGGATAGCATTGATATTAATGTTATATTTTTATTGAATTTCCTACTGGCATCAGACACATTTCCTTTTAGAATTTGGCTAAAAATTGGCACCTTTAACAAATTCATTTTTGAGGAATTTTGTAATAAGAAAATATTCTGAAGTTCTATGATTGCAAAGTATCACTGTGCTGAGTTTTAAAAAAAAATTTTCAGGTGTATTATTTACTGAATGCTGTTCAGCAGGTAGCATATCACCTGTAAGACAGTACTCACCCTATTCACTTACAGTGAAGAATCTTTAATTGATGCCAGGAGATACATTAATCAATTTTTTAAAAGTTCTGCAGCATCTTGTCACACCATATATAAACTTTACATAATTGCTAATTACTGTTATTTAATAAAAAATCTCAGAGAAAAAAATCAGATAATAACTTTTAAGACAAGAAAAAGAAATGGAAAAAGCTAGAAGTGCTGTTTTTATCCAGACAACAGCTACAACTTGATTATGCCCTGTACTGAAAAATTATTTTTAAATGATGAATTCTTCCCTGAGTATATGGTCTGTTTTAGATGTAATCTAAAAAGCACAGATAAACATGTTCATTTAAACTCTGGTGGGAATAATTACAAGCAGTTACACAGAAACACTCTGCTTTCAAATCTACAGATTTCTAGTTTATAATAAAAGACATAAAATGTCCTCATGACCAGTCAATGCAATCCTAATAGAAAACAAAACTCCAGTGGTTTAGTGACCATAATCTCCAGAGAACTGAAATGTTTTGCAGATTTCAATTCACAAATACTCTGCATGACTTTCAGCAGCCAAATTTTAAATTACATGGAGCACATTTTATTCTTGAATTAAAATTGCAGGCATGTAAATGCTGTATCTATTTTTAAAAGCAATCCCAAAAATTGTGGCTTGTGATTGCAACAGTTAATTATAAAGATGCCAGTACCAATACATAGTGAACCTTGCATCACTAAAACTAGTGCATGCTGGTTAACCCAGACATACTTTCTGAGCTCACTCATCAGATCACAAGATGTTCATCACAGGGCCAAACTTATATTTTCTTTGATGAGGAAAAGTATGTTTTATTTGCCTAAAGATAGTTTCATAATTCATCTGAGGGCATGAAAGAAAAACATAGTAGGCATCACTCTAACATAACATGGGTTACGAGCAGCAAAGAAAACTGAATAGCAACCAATTTACTTAAAATAGTAACAGTATAGTGATTATTTTATAAAAATCCCCATGAATATCAAGACACAATTCATCTGGAGGTGAACTCTAATAGAATGAATGAAATCCTAACCAATTCTTAGGCCTACTGGCAAATTCCAGATAATAAATGTTGTAATTTGTTGCCATTATAATTAACTGAGCATGAAAGAAATTAAAAAGGGAGTAGGCACTTATTTGAGTTATTTTTAAATGCATAAAAAATAAAAAAACATGAAGAAGGACTTTTTTCCTTTGCTAGATTTTTTAAAACAATACCACCAGAAGTTCACTGCCTTACTAAGAATACTTGTGGATCTGGACAGAGTAATACACTCGCCCTTGGAAAGTTACAAGACATAAGGAAAGACATGCATGAGAGTTAATAAACTACATTTAACTATAATTCTGTGATTTACAAGTGATATAATTGCCCTTTCACTTTCCAGAGCTCATTGTATTGTTTCAGTTCCTATTTCTACATATCTTATTTTTCATTTTCTCTGTGTTTCTCATTGAATAATAATCAGGTCCTTAAGGAAAATCTTCTGTTGTTGCCATTAAATTTTTCTGATTTCCCTGTATTCTCTCCTTTCCCACTCCTCTCTCTATAGATAACTTAGCACTGTACATTCCAGTATTCTCTGGCATTGCTTTCATATAGTCTTGTCCAAGTTTGCCACTGGCTATAAAGACCTACCTATATGAGATAATAACAAACATTTCTTCTGAAAACCCTTGCCTCAGAAGAGAGGAGTTATTAGTGTACTTTCAGGAAAAAAGGGAATTAATATGAAGAATACATGTAGATCAGCTTTACATAATATTCCAGAAATAAAGAACTAGCTCAGATGCTACAAATTTGTATTGTAAAGGAAAACTTTTCAATACAGAAAATATAGGTTCTAGTGTACAAAAATAAGAGCTGCAATTCCGGATTCCCAAGCCTAAGAAAAATACTGATATTAAAAATCAATGAAATTGTATTATCATTCTGCATATGAACACAGTAATCCTAGACGAATAAGAGCTGTCTGTCATCAGACAAGCCTTTTTAACTATCTGGTAAATGTGAAAAACCTCTTTTTAGGAAAAAAAAAATTGAAATATCAAAATAGATCTCAGACTCTGGAGATTTGGTTTCTGCTTGATTCCCTGTACAGTGAGCATCAAGGTCAGTGGCAGAAAAACTATGTGTACTTTTCTCCTTTAACAAAAGTGACACTACAAAATACAGTTTACAATCTCTCACAGAGTGGTTCAGGTTGGAAGGGACCACAGTGGGTCATCTGGCCCAATCTCCCTGCTTAAGGAGAGTCATCCTGGAGCACATAGCACAGGATTGTGTTCAGACACTTCTTGAATATCTCCAGTGAGGGAGAATCTACAACCTCTCGAGGCAACCTGTTCCAGTGCATGGTCACTTGCACAGTAAAGAAGTTTTTTCTCATGTCCAGGTGGAACTTCCTAGGCATCAGTTCAGGCCTCTTGTTCCATTGATTGGCACCACTGAGAAGAGCCTGGATCCATCCTTTTGGCAGCATACTCCAGGAGCTCCGTGTCTCTCAGTCCTGAGGAGCCCAGAACTGGACACAGCACTCCAGGTGAGGCCTCACCAGAGCTGAGTACAGGGGCAGGATCACCGTCCATGACCTGCTGGCAATGCTCTTCCTAATGCACCCCAGGATACGATTGGCTTTCTTGGCCACAAGGACACTCTGCTGGCTCATGGACAGCTTGTTGGCCACCAGGACCCCCAGGTCCTTCTCCTCAGAGCTGCTCCCCAGCAGGTCAGCCCCAGCCTGTGCTGGTGCCCTGGGTTGTTCTTCCCCATGTGCACGACCCTGCATTTGCCTTTGCTGAATTTCAGATGCTTCCTCTCTGCCCTTCTCTCCAACCTGTTGAGGTCCTTCTGAAGGGCTGCACAGCACTCCAGGGTATCAGCCATGGCTCCCAGCTCTGTGTCCTCAATGAACTTGCTGAGGAGGCATCTGTCCTTCAAGTCATTGATGAGTAAGTTAAATAAAACTGGGCCCAGTATTGAATCTCGGGTGACACCACCAGTGACAGGCCTCTAACTAGACCCTGTGCCACTGATTATGACACTCTGGGACGTGTCATCCACCTCATTGGCCATTCATCCAGTCCACACTTCCTGAGTTTGCCTATGAGAATGTTGTGAAAGGGTACTGAAAGCCTTGCTGAAGTTGAGGCAGATAATACCCACTGCTGTCCCCTCATCTGGACACACTCCGGATCACCTTCTTGTCTTCCATATGGACAGAGATGGCCTCCAGAATGAGGTGCTCCATCACCTTCACAGGGATCCAGAAGAGGCTGACTGGCCCATAGTTTCCTGGGTCCTCCTTCCTGCCCATTTTGAAAACTGGGGTGACATTTCCTTTCTTCCAGTCCTCAGCATCTCTCCTATCTTCATGACCTTTCAAAGGTGATCACGAGCAGCCTCGCTATGGTGTGTGCCAGCTCCCTCATCACTCATGGATCCATCCCATCAGGGCCCATGGACATAAGTAGGTCTGTCTAGAAGGAGACCAAATCCTCCTTCACTAAGGCAATGTCTTCCTTCCAACATTCCTTCACCCTGGTCTCCTCTGTCAGGGATCCCTGAGGCCTGGTCTTCTCAGTGAAGACTGATGCAAAGGCACTCTGCACCTCTGCCCGCTCCTCTTCCTCTCTCACCAGGGTCTCATCTCCATTTAATAATGTACCCACATTATCTTTTTCTTTTTTAAATTTTGTTATTGATGTATTTGAAAAGACTCTTTTTATTATGCTTGACATCCTTAGCCAAGTTTAAGTCCAGCTGGGCACTGGCCTTTATAGTCTCATTTCCATTTACCCTGACCACCTCTCTAGATGCACTCCAGGTGGCCTGACCCTGCTTCCATCTCCTGTGTATTTCCTGCTTATATGTAAGTAAGGACAGTAGCCTTCATTCATCCACAGAGGTCTCTTCCCCATTGGTCCAATTACTTTCTCATTGTAATACATCATTCCTGAGCCTGGAGTAAGTGATCCTCGAATATCAATCCATCCTTCTGGACCCCTCTTCCCTGCAGGGCCTGTTCCCATGGGATTCTTCCAAAAAGATCCCTAATGAGGTTAAAGTTAGCTTTCCTAAAGTCCGCGGTTATAATCTTTCTTGCTGTGCCGCTACCTCTTAATTCAATATGGAACTCTACAGTCCCATAGTCACTACAGCCAAGGTTGCCTCTCATGTAAGATTTTCTTCTACCTTTTAGAGGCAATCTAAACATGTAACTGTTTCTTTCATGAACTCTAACTTACCTCCTAGATCATTCTATTGAGAATACAGAGGGACAGGAGGCATAATGTCTACTGTGAAGAGCCCATTGATTTCAGGTGCCTGGATGAGTTTTCACATGAGACGATGAAATTCCTTGAATGCTTCAGAGGTCAGAAATTCCAGAGAGCTACACATACAATAATGAACTCATAATTAGCAAGTAAGAGTGTAACATATGCCTTGAGTTGCTCAATACCATGAAAAAGACATAGAGGAGGCAGGAATGGAATCCAGAGCTCTGGCACTGTATTGAGCTGTCATAAACAGGAAATCTTTCTTCTCCTTCCTACGATTCCACTTACTGTGCTCTTCCTATTTTTCAAAGTCAAGACAGGCCCTAGAAAAGAGGTCCTGTTTGAAAAGTTAAAGCGTTTTTATTGTTCTGATGTGACTCCTCAGCACAGCAGAGATGAACATAATACAGAAGTCCAGTGGAAAAGAAAGCACATTACTATTCAGTCAAAGATTGTAGGTTTCTCCCAGCTTGCTCTTAGCTTGTTCCTTGACTCCTGACTGCTCTAGTCACCCTTCTCCAAGATAAGGCATACTAGCAGGTCTAGGAAGAGCTGAATGCAGTGGATTGCTCTCAAAACACTATGAAGAAGAAACAGCACAAAAAATCAGACACTTCTGCAATATACAATACTCTAAAACAATTTAAACTTGCACTGCCACAATGTCTTTATGCTCTGCTTCATGGCATTCAACACATATGCTCAAATTCACTTCTGCTACTACATCAAGTAATATCCATGCTTTAAGAGTCACTAAGCAGTTAATAAATGCTTAAGTCACTAAGTCATTAAGCAATGCAGATACAGTTAAACTAATTTAGAAAGAACTAGACTTAAGTAGTGTTGAGTGGACATAGGTAGCCTGTTAAATAGCCTCTGAAAATGGTCCCTGGTCAATTAGTCTCTATTTAGTAGAATATTTGTATTAGCTAAATTTTCCAGTTAAAGTCTCTGTCTCTTCAACCTTTGTATCTCTTTTCTTTTTTCCTGACTCAGCTCCTCTTTAGAATTGTGTCTTCTTTTGGCATACAGGGAAAGGTGTTTCATAAACTGAGGGGAATAGCAGGTTCTCTCATGGAGAAAGCGGATATGTTTTTTAACATGAATTATAGCTACAATGAAATATATTTATGAGTACAGTGCTCAGCAAAAGTAAGCGACCACAATATATCCTTTTATTAAGCTGAAAGAGAGGAGAGGAGAGAAAAGTGCCTGGTTTGGCCACCATAAGCTACCAAAGAAAATCTCTCCTCCACCTCCTCTGAGTTTAAATTAATAAATATATGCCACTTTTAGGGATTCACAAATCTTCCCTTGAAATCTAATTGATTACATCCAAATTTTTTAATCTTGACAAGCGCCTACTCCTTCAGATCCAATTATTTTTTCTACTGTATTTTGCCAAAGGTGTGAAATGACAATGACCTTCATGACAGAATATCCGTGGCTAAAAGCTTGTCTCTACCTAAATCAATGGGAGTTTTCCCAGGACTTCAGAAAGATCATTAGCTCATTACCATCACAAAAATAGGAGCTGACAATACCTTTAAGGTTCCAATAATTGGAACTTTCTCTATGAGCTAAGCACTTCTTTATACTTCTCCTTTAAAATGTTTTTTTTTCACTGCCACACTTACCATTACTAACACTGTAGTTCAAAGAGCAATTTTTCACCCAGGAACCCAACAAATGAATAATAAAAACATTGGAGAAAGGTGGCATCCTCCTCTATTTTGTTTCAAGACTTTCTCTAGTGGCACAGAAAAGAATTTACACTATTCTTTGTGTATTATATATGGCTAGGCTGTATTTAAACTGCAGACAACTAGTAACAACCACAGCACCATCCAGCAGATAGGTGAGTCATGATGAACACCTCCCACAGACAGAAAAAACAAGAAAGCAACAAGTATTTGGTCCCAAGGTTGTTTAAAAAAATATGGTGTCTTCTTGACATGGGCTGTCCACAGTGCCGTAGAAACTGAAATTCCGGAATGTATTTAAAGTGCTCTCCCATATCTTCTGGAACAGAGGTATGTTGGGGAGATGATTCATTCAGTCTCCAGAGAGAAGAAAGATACTGTTCACACAGCACTTCTACTCACCAGTCCTTGCAGCAGCAATGGTGTTGGCTTTGAAGGAAGCCAACTGTCCTGCTCTCCCAGCCAGAGGTAAAGAATTGCATTGGTGGCCACTAGAGGGAGGATTAGGAATATAGTAAGTTGTCGGCAAAAGCCACCCATGATGAACCGCATGGGACAACCTACAAATCCCCCACTGCTGCCCAAGGGCAACAATTCTCAGATACTGCTATGGGCTGGCAAGTAAAATCCAATTGTTATCATCCTCTACAGAGGAGCTGCCAGTATGCATCCTAAACTTTGGTGGCTGGAGGACAGGAGGGCTGACTAGGATTGTGTGAAGCACACCTACAAACACACAAAGACACATCTCTTTATTTACAGATGCCTATTTTGCCTTCTCGCTTTTAATCTCCTTACTTAAAACTTCTGACGTCCTTTATCAACAAAGCTTCCGGGAAAAACAAACATACCAGCTTCAAGAGAGTCTCAGAAGTATCAGCAGAGAGACACTGTGCCAAGATAAACTGTATTTAACAAAAAGATCTGAACATATTAAAGGTACTTGAAAACAACAAAATCCACTGTGATTAAAATAAATGTTCATTAAGGTCTGAGGCACACCTGAAAGAAATGTTTTCAATTAGTGACCTAAATAATTATACAGTGAAGTGCATCTTGCAAATCAGTTTATCCTGTAGCTTGACTGTCTAGTGTCTTACCTCCTGCACAAGTGGCAGAACATTCTGACCAAGGCAGATGATTCCATGCAAAGCCAACCTCATTGTCTCCACTGCCAGTGCGAGAGATCGGAACATTGAATTTATATTTTATCCCCAAATTCTGTTCCTGCAGCAGAATCTGTAGTTGAAAACAACTGGTTATACCATTAAAGCAGGCAAACAGAGGGCAAACACAGTAATATTTATTCTAGGCATGGATTATGTTCTGCTGAACAGGAAGAAAGTAATAAAGGAAGTCACAGTAGCTCTTTTTAGCTATTTCCCAAAAGAATCTGTACTAACTTTTAAAACATACATAAGAAAAATATTATTGTCCAAGGTGAGCTTTATCCTTTTTTTTCTCCCTTAACACAACTTTATTATTTCTGTTAGTTCTTTATTCCTGACAAAATTGCTTGTTTTCATAAAATTAATGTCTTCATTGAAATTAACTTGAGAGCTGAATAACTATGGGAGGTCAAAGTTGGAAAAGCATATTACTGTAGAAATATGCAGCAGTTTTAACCGAAGTCTTGTGAGGCGCACAATCGACATAGCTTTGAACCTATCTCTTCCCTTGTTAGCACTTCAGGTGACTACAGCACAGCACATTACTTCTAGTAATAATAGTAACACCAACAGACTTGCTGAGGCCATTGTTTTCCCCTAATGCAATAGCCAACAGCATAAGCTTGGTGGAATCACTCCTGTGATTCCTTTAAAAGAATAACAAAACCCTCGCTGCAGCCACATCACTGCAGGCAACATGGACAAAAGTGCAACAATCACCATGAGGTTTTGTCTATCCTCACTGTTGAAATGCACTTCCACAGATTACCTGTCCAACACTAGCCTTTGACTCTACCACACTGGTTTTTTTCATTGCTAATAGCACAAAATCAAGTTAGACGTAGCAATCTGACTCACCTTAGAGCTACTTTTCATCCATTTCTATTTTCTCTTACATTTTGCAGAGGCACACCTGCCTACCTCCACAGGGCAAAAGAGCAGAGAACTTTCAGAAAGAAAGTCAATGACACAGACTGAATGAAAGAAGGCACTGTAATTGTGTAAATTATTCTGTATGGACTGTCTAGCTTATGCAAAGCTACCAAAGAAAAAAAGATTATTTGAGAGTTTGAAAATGATGCCTAAAATGTGGATATCCATGCAACAATTACTCTCTACAAAAAAATATCCTATCTGGCTCAAGCAATCACTGAACTGCAAATCTGGCAGCTGACAGAATACACTGGGAAAATATCGACTTGTTCTCATACTCCTCCTCAACACAGTAGTGAAACAGCAGGCTCACTATTGCCTGTTGTCAGAGATGGCATCAGGATCCTCGTCATATCTTCTGTTACATTCTCATACTTTATAAAATCTTTTGAGAGCAATGTATGTCACAGCATTATACTTTAACATGGGTCATACCATTATACTCATTATGTGGTAAGGCTATATATAAATGTCACACTCAGGCCAGGCTTAAAACTACTGACATGTACAGAACTGTCAGGGACTGTCAAGTGTCAGCAGTGTGCAGAAATACGACACATGGCCAATTCAAAATTTTGGCTGCCATTACTGTGAACCACATTTAAAGACATGTGGTTCATTTCCTGTGAGATTTTCTGGTGCTCTTCTGACTTCATCCCTGTTTCATCACAATGTTTGCCAGTCAGTTTTGAAAGGTAGGAAACCTGTGTTAAAACACTCACACAAAGTCCCAGCTACGCAAACGGTATACTATTTGTAAACTCAACCTATTTTAGTTTCATTCATGGCATTTTCTTTTCTCAGAACACAAATACGTATTTCAAATTTCAGAAATATATTTATTATCACTTTACCATGACTATGAGGTTTTCTGAAGTAGGGCCTAGTGCTTCCAAAGACTCTGGTTCATCTGTTGGCCTCTTGTAATGGAAAGCTGTTCCAGCAACATCAAACTTCCTTGGCCAGTCAATAGTCCAGGCACCATTAATATAGTAGTCATCCTCTTCAGATTTTAAAGCTTAAAAAAAAATACAACCCACCTAAAAATTGGAAGCAGCATTTATAATGGAGAAGCCATTGTAAATTAATCTGCTAGCAGTATGTGAGCTTCAGCTCTATATCACTGTTTTTTCGAGCAATATAAAGCCTTCTCTTTAGCCCTGGTCAAAATATCCCTCATGTAAATCAATAATTTTGCCTCTGCAATAATCTTCAATGTGCAGATTATTTTGCAGGTTTCAACATGCAGATGCTGCATGAAATGAACCAGAATGCCTCATGCAACTTGCAATATATCTTCAACTTTAAAACTGACTCCATGTGCAACGTATTCTGAACTACATGAGATATACACGTCTGAAATGTATAATCAATTATCAACCTCATCTTTAGATTAAGAAGCTGGGGAATGGAGTAAGTATCACAGACAATGTGCAGAGGAAAAAAAGAGAAGGAACATCGAGTATGACATATGGATATGGTACCAGCCAGCTGTTGTTTTGTTTCCTATGTCCACTACTTTTTTTTTCTTATTAAAGCACAAATACAAGATATTTCTACTACAAACTGAAATATTAGCTACTTAATCTGATATTTTATCCTTCTTAATCTACAGCCTTGAATCATGAAAGCACTGTAGATAAAGCAGAAATTTCGTAGCTAACTAACCCTTAGGATGGGCAAACACATATTATTCAAGGATATGAATTCTCTATTTTATTAATAATATTACATTAAGTTCCTAAATATGAAAGTGACATTGTATCTTAAGGTGAATATTCAGTTAATTAAATATTGACTTCTTGATTTAAGGTGAAGATTACCAAGTTTTACATATTTTATTTATTTATTTATTTAGTTAGTTAGTTAGTTAAAATAAAACATGTTTTTAAAGGAAAAATGATGGTTTGAACCACATAGTCGAAGAGCATGCCATTTTTCATTGAGACAAATAACTGGTTTTACTGGATAGGGGAAACCTTCACATCATAATGCTAAGGAGTAAGACAACTCAAGTTATCTGACATATTACTCTCTACTACATGTGTGTGGACAGTTGGTTTACCTTAAACAGTTAGGGAAAATGCCTCACTTTTGCTTAAATTGTCTAAAACAGATCAGAAAGCATTCATGTGAGCAGAAGATAGTGAGAGAGGCAGTACCGTTCCACTGGCGATGATATTCAGCAGAAATAAGTAACCATTTCCATTAGCACCATAAGGTCTGAAAATTAACATATGTATGCTATACATGTTTAAACTAATATAGATCCAGAAGTAAAGCAGTTAATTTTTTACCTGACTGCCAAAGAAAAATGCATTTTCATTCTGTAAGTATATTTACCTAATGTCAGTTGTTATGCACAGGTGAAGGCCACAGCTGTGAACAGCAATCCAATAATGACATGACAATAATTATGCAGTGGCATAATGCTAGTAGCATATGAGACAGAAAGAACAAGTTGATGTTCATAATCTAATAATTTATGGGAACTTGAAATGCAGGAAGCTCACAGAAAATTAGCCAGATGCCACCCTAGATTAAGCCATTTAAGGGAAGATAACAGCATTACTAAACATATAGTTTTTTCTGCAGCTCTGAACTCAGACAGTCTTATTGTTGCTGGATTATCTGTTGGACAAATCAGTTAAAATATTTTACTATTTGAGTAGCTGCAGAAATGGGCTTTTGACCAATTTTGTCACATAACTAGGAGCGACACTGGTGAAAAAATCAGCAGCCAGATAAGGTGAGAGAGGACAAGTGCCAACCGAGTTAATTGAATGGTCTAACTTCACTCCAAATTTGAGGTCATGGCTTTCAAAGGAACGGTATTCTAGTTTAAGGAACTATAGGATGTTTGCTGTGAGTTAGTTTGAAAGCCTTAGTTTGAATAAAGGAGCCAGTACGGCAACTAAAGAGGAAGAGGGGTTTATTTTTTCAGTATTTTAGAATCATAGAATAGTTTGGCTGGGAAAGGACCTTTAAAGGTCATCTAGTCCAACCCTCTGCAACAAGCAGAGACATCTCCAAGTAGAACAGGTTTCTTGTTCTGCTGAGTCACCCGGGCGGGATTTCCTCGGGAGAGCGGCGGGGCGATTTAAAACGACGCTGGGGAGGGGGGCGCTCCGGTCCGGGCCTGCTCGGGCGCCCGGGCGGGCTGTCGGCGGGA
>VWPU01002232.1:0-24383 GCA_013398955.1 Callaeas wilsoni
CGGAAGCGGCGGCGGGGCCGGGCCAGGTCGGGCCGGGGGACGCGGGGCCGGCGCGATGCCGCTGCACCGGTTCCCGCCGCGGCTCTGGGCCGCCATGCGGATGCGGGAGGGCATCTGCGCCCGGCTGCCGCAGCACTACCTGGCCTCGCTGCAGGACGACACGCCGCCCACCCCCGTGCACTGGCAGCCGCACGGCCTGCGCTACCGGCGGAACCCGCGCACCGGCGAGCGCGAGCGCGTGCAGGATGTGCCGGTGCCCGTGTACTACCCGCCCGCCGCCAACGAGGGGCTCTGGGGCGGCGAGGGATGGGTCCGTGGCTTCCGCTACGCGCGCAACGACAAGGTGAGCGCTGCGGCCGAGCCCGGGCCGGTGTCACCCGGGCCTGCTGGCGGCCGAGCCCGGGCCGATGTCACCGGGGCCTGCTGGCGGCCGAGCCCGGGCCGGGGCAGCCCCTGACGGCCGTGCCGTGCCCAGTTCTCCACCAGGCTGCCCAAGACGTGGAAGCCGCAGCTCTTCGAGCGGCAGTTCTACAGCGAGATCCTGGACGCCACGCTGACCATCACCGTCACCATGCGCACGCTCGACCTCATCGACGCGGCCTTCGGCTTCGACTTCTACATCCTCAAGGTACGGCCCGCGCCCGGCGGGGCTCCCGGCGAGGCAGGGCTGTGCCCACGCTGCCCTCACCCGTGGGCTGGCAGGCAGGGAGTCCTAGAATTCAGGCACAGAAAATCCCAAGTTGGAACAGACCCACAAAGATCATCCAGGCCACCCCAACAATCCCACCCTGTGCCTGAGCATTATCCAAAGGCTCCTCGAGCCCTGGCAGCCTTGGGGCTGTACCCCTTCCCTGGGGAGCCTGGGCAGTGCCCAGCACCCTCCGGGGGAAGAACCTTTCCCTGATCTCAGCCTGGCCCTGCCCTGGCCCAGCTCCAGCCGCTCCCTGGTCCTGTCCCTGGCACAGAGAGCAGAGACCGGAGCTGCCCCTCGGGAGGAGCTGCAGCCCCCGCTGAGCTCTGCCCTCAGTCTCCTCTCCTCCTGGCTGAACAGCTGCTGCTGTTACTGTTTTAGCACAGGTCTAATGCTCCCAGCCTTTGATACGCTCTTGACTGGAGCCCTTGCTATTAAAGCTCAGACATGTGATCAGATTGTCTCCAGAACAAATCCAGCAGCTCTTTTCCCCTTTCACAACGTGTGTCCTGAGAGCCTGTGCTGCGTGTGGATAAACTGCCAGTGCTGTCAGTGTGCTGGGACACTCTTGTGTCCCCTGACACCTGGTCCCCTAAGCAGCTTAACTCCGGACTCCCTTTCTCCAGACTCCCAAAGCTGACATGTGCTCCAAGCTCGGGATGGATTTGAAGCGGACGATGCTGCTGCGCCTGGCCCGGCGGGATCCTGAGCTGCATCCCGATGATCCAGCCCGGAGAGAGGCCATCTATGACAAGTACAAGGTGGGATCCTGGCTTGCAGTCTCTGGCCTGGTGTTTGCTGCTTGGATGGTCACCCATCACTGGTGTTGGTGCTCCTGTGCAGAGGGATAAGGGTATGGGCAGAGAAAATATAAACATCATCAGGTTTTCCTTGTTTCCCTGTGGGCTACTAGTTTTTGTACTCAGTATTTAGGGACACAAAAAGCAGAATTTTTGCTGTGATTGAGGTCAGCGACAGTCTGCAATAAAAAACAGTAAGAATTTGTGCTACCCCTGGAGGGAGGAGCCCAGAGTGCCCGTGTGCTGTTCAGTTTTGTGCAGCTGGTGGTGGTTGCCAGCATGGAAACACCACCAGCACCCACAGTCCGTGGAGTTGTGCTGAGGAACAGCCCCAGAACTACATAAAAGAATTGCAGGAGCAGACACAGCTGATCAGAGAGCAGGATCCCTGCTAAGGAGAAAGGAGAGAAGGGAGGTTGTTAGAAATGAGGGAACAGGGTTTTAAGATTTTTCCATAGTAATATTCCCACTGGAGCACGTTTGTGTCCTGGACATAGAGAGGATTTGCATCGTGGTCATCTGCAAAGACTGTGCTACCTTCTCCTTCTTTAATCACAGGAATTTGTGATCCCAGAAGAAGAAGCTGAATGGGTTGGCTTGAGTTTGGAAGAAGCCATAGAAAAACAGAGGCTCCTGGAAAAAGAGGTGAGTTCCTAAGCCAGTGCTCAGCACTGAGGTGTTGTGGCTGCACCAGGCTGCACATGCAGCTTCTTTGTGGGGTGTGTTCACCCACGTCCTCCAGTACAGCTCTGATGGCAGGCAGTGTGAGGAGGGAGGGAAGGGAAAAGGAAGGAAGGAAAGGGATCCTTGGGAGCTACTGATGATTCTCATCTGCTCTCAGAACCGGGGAAGCTGCTGAATGTCCCACACAGGTGCCACCCTCCCTGAGGGAGGGTTACAGAGCTGAGCAGCAGGTGGGGCACAACAGGCTAACTTGTTCAGCCCCTGAATAAAACCCAGTCACATCTTCCTCTGGTTTTAGCTGCCAGCACTCCCTGGCCTCCCCATTGCACTGCCCCTTGGTGCTGCTCAGGTTCACTCCTTTTAAGTGGTTTATCCTCTGCTTTGTTGCAGGACCCTGTCCCACTCTTCAAGGTGTATGCTGAAGAGCTCGTCAGCCAGCTGAAAGAACAGCAACAGGCAGTGCAGAAGCAGTAGAAGGAGAGAAACCTTGGGAGCAAAACCCCTGCTGCAGATGAAGCAGTGGGGTTCAGGGGCTCTGCTGTCTGAACCATGCTGGTGGGCCATGTGGCCATGGAAACCACGTTCCTGAAGGGTCATGACAGCCTAAATTCAGTGAGGACCTGTTCCTGTGGGCTGACGAAAGAGGTTCTGTGCCGTGGCTCTGAGAGTTCTTGTCTTACTGACTCAGTGTGGATCTTCCGCCTGCAGCAGCAGTTGTCTGCTGTTGAGAGCCCACTTGTGATACAAAATACACATTTTGGTAATTAACAGCAGTAAATGTCTCTCTGATACTTATTGGTGTGTTGTAGCAGGGACTGTGAGAAGCAGTGTAACTTAGATCCATCCCCCAGCTTCATCCAGCAGAGATGGTTGTGCCCCAAAAGCGTGACCCCAAACCCCTCCACAGGTGGGACTGAGCTCCCCAGCACAGCTCACTAACCCCTGGGGTACAGCCCTGTTTCTCTTGTAAGTTGGTGACTTTTAAATCTTTTATTTTGTAAAAATGTAGTCGGAGTGGGTGTTGAAGCCTTTGCTGCTGTCTGGCGACAAAAGACTGCAAGGTACTTGCCATAATTACAGGCTGATCAACAGCACTGGGAGTCCCTGGTGTTGTCTGGAAGCTTTGTGGTGGTGCAGTGGCTTTCTGGGTGGATCAAAATCAGCCTCTCCCCGTTTCCCCTCAGCTCTGAAGTGAGGGACAAGCACAGAGCTTGCAGGCTGAACCCTGTGTGGGTTGTCTCTCTGGATCATTGCTTGGCCCTGGAAGAGACTTTGCCTTACCCCTGCCTTGGGCTTCTCCCTCTCTGGCACATCAGGGCAAGTGCTCTGTCGTGGCTTGTGAGCCACAGGACTGATGAGAAAGAAACTGGGCTTGCAGAGCAGAGTGTGGCTCGTCCCCTCTGCACTGGGATGGAGTAGGATCACAGGGGAGTGGAGATTGCTGCTGCCTTGAAGGTTTGGGGGAGAAGTGGTGCAGAGGCCGTCACTGGGTGAGCACAGAGCCTCTGCAGGGCCGTGCTGGGGTTGGCTGAGGGAGGTGGTAGAGTTGAATGTGATCTAAACAGCAGCGTTTTCATGAAAACCAGACATCTCTGCTGCTCTTTGGGACAGAGAAGGGGCTGGAGTCCTTGTAAGGGGTGTCTGAGCCCACAGGGGAGCCTGGCACAGGCTGGTAGGGCTGGCTGGGGCTGCCAGATGGGGCTGTGCCGTTCTTGCAAGGGCACAGAAGGAACAGGCTGGGCAGCAGAAGCTGGGATGTTTCCAGCCTGCCTGTGTGTTCCGTCCCCAGCAAGTCCAGGTTCTCAAGAGCAAACTGGCACAGAAGGTCATATTTGCCTAATTAATGATTGTGCAGCTAGACCAGCACAATGATATTTGCTTATCTTCTCTCTCTGCTGCAACTGAGCTGAGTGGGAAGCTGCTGCCCAGCTCCTCGGGGACCCTGACACTCTGCCCTCGTTAGAGATAATTAGCTGGGACAAGCTCCTTGTTTGACAGCTCTGCTCATCATTAGGGCCAGCGCAGCTCATGCATTTTAATGCAGCTCCCAGCAAAGCTTCAGCTCGTGGCTCTGTCCTGGCCCCCCTCCACAGCCTTGCTGGAACGTGCCTGGCCTCCCGAGCCCGGCTGGCGCCTGCCTGGATCCTGCCTGGATCCTGCCTGGATCCTGCCCAGCCCTGTGGGGGTCCCCGGGTGCCTCAGAGCTCCTCAGCGCTGAGGGAGATGGAGGGGGTGGCGGAGGGGACAAGGAGCAGCTGCTGCTCTGTGCCAGGGGTGGAAGGTTTTGGTTCTGTGGAACTGAGGCTCTGGTTGTGTGTCCTGCCATGGCCTGGACCCTGACTGTTCTCCAGAGCTGCTCACTGGGCATCTGCAGGATCTGCTGCCTCGGGAGGGCTTGGTGGGTGACAAGGGGCAGCAGGAGCTTTTTGGGGAGAGCTCCTGTCCCACTGGGGGTGAGGGTTCTAAGCATGAGCATAGCTCGAGCTGCAGGAGGTTCTCTGGGGGAATCTATTCAGGATATGGTGAATCCTGACATTCTCTCATCCTGCATTGCTGAGAAACCTTCCCCTTTCTCCTTTCCTTATACCCATGTTGGATGTGGCCCAAAGATGTACTCTCATGGATTACTCTGCTGCCTTGAGGGAAGCTGGGAACTGTGGGCCAGGGGTGCTGCAGCCTCAGGGGAAGCAGAGTTGGAGCACAAAGGGCTGCTGGGCACGGCAGCAAATGTCTCGAGGTGGGGAGGGAGCCCCTGTGCAGCATTTGGGGTAGTTTGGGCTGCAACTCCCCCAGCCAGGTTACCTGGAGGAGGTGGAGGAATAGCTCAGGGCCCAGTGTTAGACCTGTCCTGCTTTTACAGCGCTGGCTGCAGCTGGAGAGTTTGGTGCTGCTTGGGGGATGGTTTTTCCCTGTCTAGGTGTGCCCAGTCCGGCAGATAATGGTTCCTTTGTTGCCCTGACAGGGGGGATCAGAGGAGCTGGTAGTTTGCCATGACAGTGTGTTCCCAGGAAGCCACAGCTGCCACAAACCCATGGGTGCAAGTAGGGTGCTGTCAGCTTGAAGCTGAAAATCCACCCCTGGATAGGGAAAGGGCCTGGCTGCCAAGCACAGCTCAGACCCCAGCACTGCCTCAGGCTTCTGCAAAGGTCACCAGCCTCCTGCTCCTGGCCCAGAGCCAGGCACAGGCACGTGGAGCATCGTGAGGATCCGACACCAGGCTGGCAGCTGGCAAGGACGTGACAGCCCCCAACAAACTGCCAGAGAGCCCTGCCCAGGGTCACCTTGGATCTGGCAGCGTTAGACCAGGCTGGGATAGCAGTGCGTGGAAGGGGGAACGGTGAAAAATTATCTCATCGAGGCAGCAATGAAAGGTTGATGAATGAGAGGCTGGAAGAGGCACGTGTGCTGTATCAACCACAGCACTGGGAAGTGAGATGGTCAGTCCAGGACTGAGGGATTCCCTTTTAATTCATTCCTCAGGTAACAAAAACATGCTGCTCTCGTTAATTGTCCCAGCAAGCCACAAATATGAAACTGCCCATTGCAACATGAAATTTGGGCCCAGGTGCGAGTTGTGGAGGGAGCCTGGTAGGGAATCATCCCCAAACCCAACACTGCAAAATAATAAAACAGAGAAGAAGGTTAATTGGGGATAGCATCCAAGCGGGAAAGGCCTTGGGTGGGATGGCTGGACTAATCCTGCTGCTTGGGACTTGGTGCTTCTGAATTCTGGTGTTCGCTGGTATCTTGGAGCAGTGTTTGAATTTTGTCTGTCTCACTTGTGATTCCCAGCAAGTCACAGTCACTGATCCAAAAACCAGCTTGAGATTAAGGCTCTGCTTCTCAACAAACGTTTTCTTACTCGTTTACCTTCATGAATTAAACAGCATTTTCCTTGTAAGTTCCCAATAAGCCCCTCTGTATTCAAACAAAAGGGGTATTTGGGAAGAAACAGCAAAAGCAGCATATCCTTTCCTGCTGGTCTCATAGGTAAGCCTGACTTTCCCTCCTGGCTTGGAGGCTCTTGGTTTGGAATCACTGTTGCCAAAGGGATCTGACTTTCAGGAGTGCTGTGAATCAGCCCAGACTTGGTGTCAGCACAGGTCAAAATGTAGCCTGAAAGTCATCCCCCCTCCTATGGCATTAATCAAGGAGACGTGAGATTTAAGAAACTCACTTGGACAATTCCAGCAAATCCTTTTGAGTATCACTGCAGTGTTTTTCAGATCCACAGGACTCAATTCCTTCCAGACAGCTGGTCTGGGATGCTCAGGCTGTTGGGGCTGGGAGTATGTGCTGTGCTCACCCACAGCTTTGCTCTCTCCATGGAATTTGCTCTGGGGATGAGGAAATGGCAGCAAATATCCTGGTGTCTCCGCCTGTGAGTGACAAATCATTCTGGGTTTTGGGGATCAAGATGGAGCCAGGCTCATTGCAGAGGGAAGGACAGGAGACCATGGGTAGTGATGGGGGAAACGCCGGTTGGACTTAAGGAAAAACTTCCACAGGAGGGTGGTGCAGTCCTGGAACAGGGTCTGGAGAGGTGGAGGTTTTCAGAAGGACGGGGTGAGGCCCTGAGTGACCCGCTGGAGCCTTGCAGCCAGCCCTGGCGGGAGCCTGGGCTGAGACCTCCAGAGGTCCTCCTGAGCTCGCTGTTCTGTGCTGCAGCTTCCGTGCTGCAGTTCCTCCCTGCAAAGCAGCTGACGAGGAGGGGGACGAGTCACGGTCTGAGGAAGAGCAGCTCCCAGGTGCTGGCTCGAGGGAAGGGCAGGAGGGGAGGGAGTCCTGCAGCTCTGTTCCCTCTCTTCTGGAGTGTGGACAGTCACCCTCCTGCCTGAGCTCCTTCTGCAGCCACGTGCTGTGCTCTTTCCTCTCCCATCCACCCAAGGAATTGTCTCGGGTGCCAAACCATCCCCCCCAGGACAGGTGGCTGCAGGCAGGGATGGTAGGATGGAGTCCTTGGCCGCATGCTGGATCACCTAGAGCCCGGTGAAGTGGAGCAGCAGACAACAACCTGGCTCTGTGTGAGCATCCCCGGGGCTGGCCTGGGGCTGTCGGCCTCGGGTGCTGGCTGGCCGTGGCCAGCAGAAGGCCCTGGTGGCTCTCCATGAGTGACCGCTGGCTTTTCCAGCCCTGCTGCTTCCTGACACGCTGCTCGTCCTGGCCAGCTGCCCCAGCCCTGGAGGGGACGCGGTGGGACGTGGCGTGGCCGGTTGTGTCGGGGCAGAGCTGGTGGCCTGATGGTGGCCGGGGTCTTGGGGGACAGCGAGGTGAGACCAGTCTGCAGCCAGGCAGGGTCTGATTGAGCCTGAGTGCAGAGGTGGAGAGGGACATGGGGGCTTAGTTTTTATAGTAGGAGTCCTAAGAAAGAGGGGGGCAGAAACAACTAATAAGCTCTACATATGCAAATGAATTGCCAAAATCTCCCTGCCATGTTCCTGCCACCATCTCTCCTGCAGCTGTGGGCGGAGCTGGACTGGGGACACTGGACTTGGGGAGATGGACACACGGAGCAGGGGCGGGCGAGTGGAGTTCCCTTCATTCCCCGCTCCTGCCACGCACCGTGGGCTCAGGTTGGGCTCCGTGGCTGCAGGAGGAAGAGCTGGGAGAGGTGGCCATGCCAGCCTCAGCCTGGCCACAGCGTCCAGCCTGGCTGGGCTCTGCTGCTCTGTGCATCCATTGCACGCATTTTCCAGGCAGCCATTGCCATGGTAACACTGGGAATGGTGCGGGTTCAGGCCAGCCAGAGCACTCAAACACAGAAAATGGCATTTCTGAGATGGGAGCAGGGCTCTGCTCACAGGGCCTCTGGGTACCCAGGGATGTGGCTGCTCTGAGAAGGTCCTTGTGCCCTGGTACCCCCAGGGATGTGTCCCCAAGCAGAGGTGAAATGAGGTGGAGGGAGCAAACAGGATGGGACATGCTAGGGGGAAGGGGATTTCTCTGGTAGTGCTCCAGGCATGGATGGGGCCAGGATTTTAGTGCTTCAGACAGGTATTTATTCCCATGGAGACTACTCACAGATTCCAAGGCATTCTGATTTCCTTGACAGCCCTTTTAATTCCTTGACAGACCCCTCCTGCATGTGTTGTCAGACCTAGATGGATTTTCCCAGCTGCGTCTCACCTGTCCAGCAGGATGTGAGGTGACTCTGCCCCATAGCCCATCACTGTCTGTGTCTGTTCATTTTATTCCTTAGGATGCTGTCCCTTGACTTTTGAGGCTGGTCGAGGACCTGAGCTTGGTTAAATCTTTCCCCCTAAAAGCCATGTACGGATTTGGAAGGTTTCAAGGGGTGGAAAGTCTTTACTCTTAACTTTAAGCTGCCTTGCTCCAGCTCTGGGAATGGAGCCTTATGCTCTGCTTCTGGTGCAGGACTTTGGCATACATGGGATTTTCTCCTCTTTCTCACATTTTATCCTCTCAGTCTATTGAGCTTCAAGTCTTGCTTGCAAGGCTTTCCCTCTAGAAATCATTAGCTGTTGCTTTTCCTTTTCACAGCAGTTCTCTACCACTGTTTTAAAGTGTGGGACCTGTGTGCCAGCACCAAAAATGGAGGGAAATCTCCTTGGATGCAGGCACTAGGCTAGGGGATTTCCACCTGGCCAGGTGGTCCTGGGATGTGCAGAGTTGAAAGTACTGTGGAAATCACTCATAGCCAGACCCACTCGTCCTGCTGAGGTCCCTTTCCTTCTTTGAATGCTGTGTCACCTTTCATTTTTCTTTTTTCCCTGTCTTGTGTGTGATATGCTGAAGAACAAGGTGAATTGAGGCCTTTTTAGGGCTCTGGGAAAGATACTTTGTTGGAGGGGCTTGTGGAGCCGCTCTCTGCAGTGGGGAGCAAGGCAGTGGGTCCTCTGTGGAGGGACCAGCAGCTCCCAGTGGCAGCAGGGGACAGCTTGTGGCAGGAGAGGGTGGAAGGTGACAAGGGAGCTGGCAGCGGGGGTGTGTGGCTGAAGCCGTGATGGCGTGTGGCTGAAACTGCTGGCTCAGAGCCCGTGAGCCGGGAGTTACCATGGGAACTGCTGGAGGATGCTCGGAGGGCAGCGCTGGCTCTGCCGCCACGGCCCAGCGCAGGTGGGAGCTCCCCTTGCTGGGGTCCTGCAGGTACCTGAGGAGGTAGCAACTCGTCCTCGGTGCAAAGGGAGCGATCCCCACTCAGCCAAACCCCAGAGCACTTCACAGAGACGCTGCCTTTGACAGACAGAGAAAGCACAAGAAAGAGAGCAGCCCCAGGCAGGACCAGAGCATGAGCTGAGCCAAGAGTCCCATCCCTGAGTCCCAAACCTGTCCCCTGTGCCCAGCAGAGCCCGGAGCAGCCAGCTCCTGGCCCAGAGCACGGCTGGGGCTGACACCGTCCTTAGTGGCGCTGCACGGTGCAGACCCACTCACTGCACTGGGGGATGCAGTGCTGGGCTGGACCGGGGCTGGAATGTTTGTTTGAGCTGAGCCTTCCCAGCCACCCTGAGCCGCCTGCTGATGAGCGTGGGTGGGGAGAGCCCACCCTCGGTGCCTCCCTTTGCTTGCCCTGGCCCCAGGTGGGCTCTTTGCCCAGCACTGGGAGCAGCTGTGTCGGCAGCAGCTGCTCCAGGCACCAGCCAGCCGCTCTCCCCGGGCTGCTCCGCTTCTCTGGAAGCCTTTGGTGACCACATTGCCACCGGCTCTTTGCACGCCCATGGCAGCTTTATTGTGGGCATCATTCATCGCTGCTGCTGCTCCTAGGAGACAGGCTTCCCCTTACAATCATCCCAGTTTCCCAGATGGAGGGTGTTTACTCAGGTGCCCAAAAAGTCCATTTCCAGGAGTGTCTCTGCCAACTCCCTGGTACTGCTGTTGGGGTCAGCATCCTGCACTTTCCAGGCTCTCCCTGCGATGTGTGAAAAGGAAATTTATTATCACATCTGCCAGGCTCCAGACAATTCTTTCTGGGAGTGGGTAGGTAGGATCTGTCAGCTGGTTCACCCCCATTTCCTTCAGAAGCCCTGGACACACCTGCTGCCCCATGGCTCCTTTCTGCTCTCTTCTCAGCTGGGTTTGTGTTGCAATCTGTGGTCACCTTTGTTTCCTCTCTGGGTGAGGAATCCTTCAGTTCTCCCAACAAAACAATGAGCTTGGGCAGAATCTCCTAGTGCTCCTCCTGCAGCTGCCCTGAAGGACTCCACTCTCTGGATGGCTTGAGGAGGAAATGGGAAGATGACCTTGGCTTCCTTTCCCTCTAGCCCACCCTGTTAATCTCTTGCCTTGCTGTCCATTTTCTCCAGATCTCTTCAGCCTTTAGATTCTCCCTACGACCCTTTTTTTTCTCCATTTTCTGGAATTGCTGTTTGGTGCCAGTAATGACCCATGGGAACAGAAGCACATTGCAGGTCCCATGCCGGTGTTTCAGTCGGCAGGGCTGGGCTGGGCTGTTTGCTGTTCTCTGGCTGCCACATCCATCCCTGGACCATGAGGATGGACCCTGGAGGACGACATTCCCACCTGCAGGACCCACTCAGCTGTGAGCATGAAGCCATGCCCACATCACAGGTCTGGTGTCCAGCCCTGTGCTCTGTCCATCATGGTTAACACCCTCCAGAAAAATGGGAGGCTCTGGGCCTCGCAGACCTGGCTCAGAGCAGCTCAGCAGGAAAGCAGGAAGCATCCTGGGCTCCAGGGATGAGCGTGGCCAGAGGTACCACTTCCCCATTCCAGCCAGCACCACAAAGCCAGGAAAAGGGATGGCTGATTCAGGCAGTGCCAGTTCCCTGGTAGCAAACCCCAGCAGTGTGAACAGAAATCATGAATGGCAGCAGTGGGGAAAGAGGGAAGAGGCCATGGAGGACGGTTTGGCCCCATCCTGGTTCTTGGGATGAACCAGTGTGGAATCCCCATGGGAAACTGAAGAAGTGGCTGGTCGGGCATGGTGCATCTGCGCCCAGCGCCGCTCCTTGGAGGAGGAGGATGGTGAGGGTTGACGGTGATGAGCTGTGGTGGTGCAGGAAAGCCTTGGCACCGAGGCATCGTACGGCGGGAGCGATGGGAAAGGCTGGCCAGGGGAGGCACCGCTTTCCGGAACAGCCTTCAAAGAGTTTCCTTAAGTGTTGCTGCTCTTCAGGGCTTCCTCCTCCAAGAAAAAAAAGTAGATGAGGAAAAGGAGATGAGGAAGAGCAATCTCTGGGTGCGGGATGAAAGCGGCCTGTCTTGACTATTTACCCAGCAATTATAAGTAAATCGGTGGTGCCTAACGGGGCCGGTTGCCATAGTGACGATGGGATGGAAGGACCAGCATTTGGTCCTGGCTGCAGCCAATCAGGCTGGGAAGCCCAAGCTGCAATATAAAGTAAAGATTCCCATCTTCCAGCCACGCACTTGCCAAGAAAGGGAAATAGGTTCAAGAGTCTGGGGAAAAAAAGTGCTGCGGCCGGCGGCAAGCAGGGCGGCTGCTCCCGTCATGGCGGACTGCGAACGCCCGGGCAGGTGAGAATCCCAACTCTCCCCATCTCCCGCTTATTGTTCTCCCGCGCCGCGGTCCCTCCGCCGCCCCACCCCACCCACGCCGCCGCCCCGACCCCCTCGCCCCGGCACCCACAATGAAACCCCCCTTCGGGTGGGAGACAAAGAGAGGCGGGTGGAGAAAGGCTCCACCATTCTCCCCAAATTGCCATCGTAGGCCTTTCAAATCAAATTTCGCAAAGCAGCTTCATCAAAGGCCCCCGGCTGAGAGGCACGAGCCCCATATTCCTGCCCCCCCGGCAGGTCTGGGGTGGTGCGGTGATCCCATACAAAGTCGGCACCGCTCCAGAAGTGTCTTTGCAAAAAAAAAAAAGAAAAAAGAGGGGAAAAAAAAAAAGGGGGGGGATATGGAGATAAAAAACGCAAGCGAGAAAGAACGGCGCCTAAATTGCTCATCGTCTCCCCATCTCATTACTGGCGACTTCTGAGGATGGATATTTCCAAAGGCTGCAATGAAAGACTTGTGAATGGAGCCCCCCCGGATGAGATCAAAGCCCGAGGCTGGGACGCCAGGGTGTGCCGGAGGAGGGGGCGAGGGCCGGCGGCGCCGCAGGATGCTGGGGGGAGCCTTCCTCCCCTGCTGCCGCTGCCCTCCATGTTTCCCAGTGTCGCTGCCGCCGCTGCCTGACCCATCTTGCAATGGAGACCAGGGACAGTGGCCAGATCCCAACGGCTGCAATCGAGACGAGCAAACTCCGTTGGCTCACAGTTCGGCAACTCTCCCAAAATTCATGGTTAATAAAGGAGCTTATTCCGTCCGGGACCTCTCCAGACACCTCGAATTGCAGATGAGTGGGTGGCTTCCCCACCGCTGGAGCCCACTCCTTGGGTCTCTTCTCTCCTCACACCGTGGCATCGCCAGCCTGGTGAGCCACCAGCAGAAGGGCCGAGGACAAAGGCAGGAGGACAGAAGTTGTGCCACTTTCCCTTCCCGCCGCCTCCCTTCAAACGCGGGCTGCTTTCTTCTGCTCAGCGATAAATTTGGCTCCGGGCGGCGTTCCCACCACCGGCACCACCGGCAGCCAGGCGCCCCATCAGCGGCACGGAGAGCAAACTCACAGATGGTAAAATAAGAGAGTCGTGTAGGGTTCAAAGAGACCTTCTATGTCAATTGTTATATTATTAGGTAAACTCCAAGAAGAAAATCTTTTAATCCACTGTGGCTAATCCAGTCCACTTTTGTTGGCCAGGACATATTCAGCATCAACAAAAGGCTCTGGCCGACGGACACCGGCATACATAATGTATTGATAACTGCGGGAGCCGGCTCGGCGGCAGAAAGAGCCACTGCTCGGGCCGGCAGCGGGGGCCGGCAGGAGGATTTGCCCAACTTTTATCAGTTTTATTTTCATTTCAAAGAACGCGGCTGATATTTGCACTGCACTGCTTTCCAGGGGAGCACAAAGAGGGCGGGGATGTTCCCAGCTCCGGCCGGCCCTGAAGCCTCACCGGGATCCTGCCAGGACCTCAGTGGGACCCTCACCCCTCACCGCCTCCCCAGGGCAGTGGTGGCACAGAGGGCTGCAAGGCCAGGTTGGTTCCGGGCCTGGTTTTGGGGTGGTGGTTCTCACGGGGAGCTGGCAGCTGGGGTGGCTCCCCTTAAATTAGCCATGCCCTGGGACTTACCCCGGGAAGGTGCTGTTGTCCTGGGATGGGGGAATCACCTTCCCGTAAGGACATGGGATACAACTGATGTGGGAATAGAAGTGTCCACGCTGTGAAGAGCTGGCGCCCCTGAGGAGAAGTGGAGATTACACCTGGACTTGTCTTCCAAACGCGGCACAGCAGAGACCAGAGCCGAGGAACCCAGAAAGGAAATAAAACCAGTGGCAGCAAAGGGCAGGTGGGACATGAGTGGGGACCACGTGGCCACAACCCAGCTGATGTGGGTATTTGGGCAGGAGGAGGGGGGACCTGGTGGGAATGAACTGAGAGGGGCTGAGGTGGCAGCTGTGAGTGCTGGAGGTGAGCAGGGCACACCGGCCACCCACCCCCTCCAGGCACTGGGTGTGGCCTGCCCTGAGCAATGGGCTCCCCTGGGGCAGCTCTGGGTGAGGGTCCACACCTGGTCCTCAGCAAGGCAGGGTATGGATGGCCAGGCTGGGTCCACAGTGATCGGAAACAGCTGTGAACTACATGGCTGGACAGGCATTGGTGGCCATGGGATGAGGATGGGGCTGAGCCAGCAGGGAACTCTGTCCAACAAGGAACTGGGGTCTCCAGTGAGTGTGACCTCACTCAGGAGCCCATGGCCCTCCCAGGATGCCATTGAGTCCAAAAGGTCCTTATTCCTTCTGCGGATAGCTCAGTGCCATCCAAGGCCAGTGGCTCACGTGCAGCCGTGAGGATCTTCGGTGAGAGCATGGAAAGGAAACAGCAGTGGAGAAACCAAGAGGACTCACTTCAAAGAGCCCAGAGGGCTTGCCCGGAGTTTTGTCCTCATAACAAGGGACAGCAGAGGAGTCCCTCTCCTGAGGGTGAGGGTCTCACTGCACCCCTAGATGGTCTCTGAGGTGGGCACAGGCATTCATCCATTGGGATAGTGCTTACAATGCACTGACAGGCACAAGTGACCCAGGGAGGAAACAGCCTCACAGGGATTTGGTTGCTAATGCAAGCCCTGGGGTTGAGCTGTTCTGCTCTTGCTGCACTCACAGATACTGGGAATCCTCCAGAACTACAATCCCCCTCCAGTGGGGTTAAAATGGCCAATGCCGGAAGCTTCTGCAGGGAATGGATGCACAAAGAGTGATTAAGCAGAAAGCTGCGAGTCACCAGCCCTGGACAGTCCATCCTGAGATCCACCAAGGGATCCAAGGAACAGGAGTCAGGGATGTGGATGCCATCCTGAAGCAGAGGCTCTTCAGAAGGCTGAAGAGCAGTGGGGGCTCACTGAGCTTCACTGCCCAACCCAGACTGTTGCTCTGATCATCACCAAGGCATTTCCCAAAACTCCCAACTGCTCCAAATGGTCCATGCAGAGGTCTGCCCAGAACAGAAGCTGCCAGGCCAGACTGACACATGAGGAGTACAAACCATCTGGGAGACAGAGGATGAGAATTCAGGCTGAGTCATTCATTTCCATCAGGCAGAATTTTCATGGCAGGGGTCTCTGGGCAGCTGTTGAATGCAAGACTAAGCTAAATAGGCTGAGCTAAAGATGTTCAGCATTGGAGACTTGAAGATATCCCTCTGTTGGGAACAGGGAGACATGGACCTCCTGGGCAGACACTTCTGCTCCATGTCCCATTGCAGGACAAAGCTCAGGTGGGCTGGGATGACTTCTGGCATTGACTGGTGTCTCGTGGGACGTTGCCCACAAGATGGTCACCCAAGACCATGGGCACTCACCTCACAGCCCTGGGAGAGTCACAGAAGTGTGGGAAGAGGAACCAAAGTCCATGTCAAGCTCCTCTGTGAGATGTGTTCTCCATGACATGGCCTTGGCACACTGGGGAAGATGCTGCCAATAAGAAGAGTCTAAGACCAAGGTCTGGACAAGATTTGGAGTTGTACATCCGCTTCCAGGTGTGTTTTCTCCTGCTTTGAGCCTGTGTAACTATAAAGGATCAGGATGAAAGACAATATGAGGCTGGATTTGCTCGTATTTGCCAGCCGTGGGTTCTCTGGAGGCTGGTCACTGTGCCAGCCAGCATGTGTCCATGGAAGGACTTCTGACTGGAGATGCACTGGTAAAAGAATGCCCAGCAGGACAATCAAAGTGGGAATCTATTCTCTGGGAGAACACAAGGAGAGCCCTGAGGTGAGATGGCCAAGGCTGCAGGGATCTGGCTGCCGTCAGCTCCCACCATGGGGGAGAAGAGCTGCACAGGCTGAAGGACACAGCATGAGCATGAGGGGTGTGAGACGGTTGGACATGAGATGGCTGGACACAACATGGTTGGACACCAGGTGGTGTCTCCAGCCCTGCAGAGCAGGAGCCTCTGTGTCCTGATGGGGAGAGGGGATGAAGGGCTGGGCAGCAGCTTCTATGGAAGACAGCCCAAAGCTTGGTGTCTGAAGGAGATGGGGCACTCAGAGCTGCCAGCCTGATGTTCACATCTCCAAAGGGCAGTTCTTGTAATCCCTTCCCCAGGGAAGTGGGATGCCATGGGATGCTCATGATCACAATTCCACAACTCCCTCTGCTCCCAGACATTCTGTCCCGGAGGGGACTTGGCTCTGCTGTGGTTCACCTGCCTGGTACAGGAAGGGGAGATTTTAGGAGAGAGGCAGCCAGGCAGAGAGTTGCCAAGTGGTGAGTACAGGTGACAGGCCCAGAAGCGCTGGCAGAAGAGGACAGGGAATCCTGTGGCTGACATCCAGTTCCAGAGCAGGCTTGCCTTGGCTGGGGAGCAAGTCTTGGATCCCTCCAAATACAGAGACCTCCCATTTCTCTGAGCTTCCTCCCACAGCGAATGATTTTGTGAGCAATTTCTCCAGTTTTCTGTCAGGATGAGATCAACACTCTCTGTATCTGTTCACCTCATGCTGGAAAGCCTGGAGATAAGTCAATGCCAAGATGACCTCCTGGGCTGGGCTTGTGCTAGGGCAGTTAGAGCAGCAGAAGAGTTTGGAGGCTCTCCCCTAAGTATGTGGATAAATGGCTCCCACTGAGCACCCCCAGCTCATCAGCCAGGACTGCTCCCTGCAGGAGGAAGCAGCTCGGCCCCAGGCACTGCTGGGCTGTGCTCAGCATTTTGGCTGGTCAGAACCCTAGCTGGTGTCCATCAGTGCTGAGCCCTTCCTGGCACTGTCCCACTCACTCCCACCATGGAGGAGGAACCCTGCAGGGAAACCTCCAGTGACCATCGGGCAGGTCACTGGGGGTGGAGGGGCTCCAGGACCTGCCCGTGCTGAGCCCTGGCCACCGTCACTGGGTGCTGGTGACACAGCAGTGCGGGGGTCCCATCCCCCAGCTCGGCCAGGAGCGGTGGCCCTTGCTGGGGAGGTGGCACAGGTTGGTTGCTCCGAGGAAGGGCCACCTCACAGGGGAGATGGCAAAGGAGGGCAACCCCACCTGCAGCTGGGGATTTTCAAGGTGCTCCTGGGAAGCGGGAGGTTGGGAAAGGCGTGATGGAGGCTGGAGTCTCAGCATGGGTAGAGAGAGATCCCAGAGGGTCTGTGGCTGTCCTACCGGGGAGCTGACAGAGCAGAGGCTCCCAGAAGTGTCCTGCCAGGACTGGGAGTCCCCCAGCTGGGGCTGGCCAGTCCCCCTGGCCTGGAATACACCTGGTCCTGCAGCAGGCACAGCGTGCTGTGCCACAGAAGGGCCCAGCGAGGGCTCTGGCTGGCAGACTGTGACCTCCTGCCTGACACGGGCAGCAACCAGGAGCCTGCTGCTGGCAATTGGCTGCCAGTGGCAATTAGCTTCTGGCTGCTGGGCTGCCTGGGCACACCAAGCCAATGCTTGCCCAGGGCATGGGATCACTCAGAGGAGCATTTGGGGCATCTAATGCCCTGTCTGAGGAGCTCGGGGCTGAGAAAATCATTCTGCAGGAGAATTAAGGGGTGGAAATGCCGTGGGGCTTCCCTCAGCAGTGCTCGATGTGATCACAGGGACCCTTTGCCCAGGACTGGCTGGGGTTTGGACCTCAGCAAAGCAGCCACAACCACAGCTGCTGTTGTCACTTCATGGGCTCGGAGCTCTCCTGGTGAAGTACAAGGGTGAGTTGGGACCTAAACTGTACCTGTCAGGCACAGTGCAGAGGTAAAACGATTTCTAGAGCTTGCCCGGGATGCATGAGTGCTTCTGAGATGTCCTCACAAGCCTACCCGCACCCAGCAAAGCCGACCATAAACCCGTGGGCCACTAGGTGGACTCACAATAAACCAAAACTGTGGGATAGAGAGCTCCCTGTCCGTCTTCCTCATTTCTGGGGAAAGCCTCATCAAAGCAGAGGCATTGTCAGTGAGACTCGTCCCAGGAGAGAACAGAGAAACAGCAGCGTGTGTCCAACTGGCCACTGCCTGGTCACCAGAGGTGGAAAATTAGCCCAAACATAGTCAACAGGCCTCACGTGCCACAAAATTTTTGCCAGCTCCCTGGGAGAGCTGACCCTCCAGGAGGAGTGAGTCAGGAATGTGGGGACCAGCTCTCCAAGCTGCACTGCTGATGGAGATCATATCCAAAGGGTCACACTGGAAATCTGGGGGCTGCAGGACAGACATCGGGACACCACTGAGCGCTGAGGTGGCTCTCACCAGCCCAGCTGGTGACCACAGTTAAGCCAGACGATCTTGCTCAGTGTTACAAAGCAGATCTGCAAGAGTGGAGCAGCCGATATTTCTGCACTGGTCAGCTTTCCCCCACCTTCCAGCAGCCCAGGCTGGAATCACTGATGGCTGGGTACAGGAGATCCGTCTTTCCCAGCAGAATCAAGCAGGTTGAATTATCACAGGCTGCTCTGGGATAACCCTGCTGCAGGAACCAGCCGTTTCCATGCAGTTCCTCGTGTTCTTCTCATCCCATCCCACCATGGGGACACTGGAGCAGAGGGCAAGCCATGGTCTGGGCAGGTGGGTGGGCCCTGGCTCTGCAAAGGGGCTTGGGAATCAGGGACAGGGTTGTCCCCTGACACTGCTGCTCCCTCCTGCCCCAGCTCTTTAAGCTGGGACCATTTCAGCAGGGATAAGCACTCCAGAGGCCCCGTGCCCAAGACAGAGCACACCCTGCTCCAGACATCTCCCTCTCCCAGAGAGGCAAGATGTGAAGTGTGTCCTTCAGGACCATGGGAACAGGTTCCACTGCTGTGAGTGGCGAGCACAGGGTGTCCCTGCCTGGCCCAGTTCCCCTGGAAACATCTCCTGGGTAGGGTGGTCCCAGCAGGGAGGAGCTGACATCTCTTCTCTCTGCAGAGCGGCACTTCTGGGATGCGTGTGGACGGCGTCCCACCCCTGGCACCCCGAGAGGAGCAGCAAACCTGGTGGTCTGGAGCATGGAGAGGCAGGAGTGCAGGGCACAGGCCCGGGCTGGACCCCAAAGGTGGGTGCAGGAAGGCATGTGGGGTGTCACCGAAGGGTGCTCACCTTCACCAGCTGGGGATGAAGAGCACTGGGCATTGGTGGTGCTGGCTGAGCTCCTGGGCCATTGCTTTTGGCAGAGAAGGTTGATCAAAACCAGGGGAGTTGTAGGGTCTGGGATGCGGCAGGGATCTGTCAGGGTCTTGGATGTGGTAGGGTCTCAGATCTAGCAGGGGTCTGTGAGGGTCTCTTTGCTCTGCCAGATATGGGAACTTTTCCCCAAAAGCAGCACAGAGGCCAGGTGGGGAGGGCTGGGGGACACACCAAGGGCTTGGCACCCCTATCAGTCCATACACTTCTATGGCACAGCCCTGAGCTGGGATGGGCGCCCAGAGCTTATCTGGGGTGGCTGGGTCAGGAGTGAGAAGAGAAGCCCATGTGAACAAACCGGGCTTTGCCCTGCCAGGGCAGAGGAACATTAGCTGATATGGTCATTGGCTGTTACTGGGGTTATGAATGCTGCAAAACAAGCAGAGGACAGTGACCATGAGCTGCTGTGACTCTCCCTGGCCTGGCTGGAATGGAGGAGAAGGACTATGGGGAAAGCTTTGACCAAAACTTCAGGCCTGAGCCCAAAACATGAGGCTAGAGGTGGCTGGTAGTCAGAAAGGAGCTGTGGATGGTCTGAGGGCTGGTAAAAGAAGGGTCACAGAAGTGTGGGAAGACAAATAACAGTTCATGTCAAGCTCCTCTGTGAGGAGGGTGCTGGGTGGGCAGCGCATCCAGAGCAGCCTCCCAAGGCACGGCATGAGCTTGTCCGTGATCTTTTTCAGGGGTAACATCAGGTTTGGGGGCTCTGTAACCCAGCAGGAAGGGCAAAGCAGAGCTGAGGGAAAGAGGCTGATGCCAGGGCAGGCACAAAGAGACACACCTGCAGATGAAGGCAGAACAAACCCGTGGGAGAACAGGCCAGGGTGCTGGGACAGTGCAAGGGCTCAGGGTTACGTCCTGGGGCTTCCATCTGCCATTTGGGCATCTGCACCACCATGGGCAAACACTGGCAGCTGCAAAAACCAGTTCAGACAGCTGCCTTAGCTGGTCCGGGCCCTCCTTCCCTTACATTCCTGGGAGGAGGTCACCCTGGCTACAGTTTTTTTTATTTTTGATGTGAGCACTAAAGCTTTTTCCCCATCCACTCGCTCCAAGCCTGTACCCCAGCATAAACAGGGGATTTGCAAGCAAGCAGACATGTGGGAGCAGGAGTGAACGGGGAAACTGGGGTGATTTTTCTGAAGGGGAAGGATCTGAGTGCCCAGAGTAGCCAAGCCCCGCAACCTTCCCACTGCCTGGAACAGCAGGCTCCATCATGGGCTTTATGAAAGAGCAGGATCTGAGGGAAAAGGCATAAACTTGGTGTCCAAACAGTGCTTCATTCTTTTTACCCGGCATTAGAAGCAATGTGTTTGCCTCTTTGAGCTAGGGAATCCAAAGAAGGAGGCCCACCCAGGCTGCCTGTGGGACCTGCACCTGCAGCTCCATGGATGCTTTGGCAGGCTGACATGGCCAGGGTGGGCAGATATCTTTGAACCCTGCAAGAAGGGATGCTGTGATGGTTGAAATCAGCATCATTCACTTCCACTCTTGCCCCCAGCCCTGGCACAGCTGTCTATGGGCATCCTTACTGCCCACACTGAAATCTGCTCCATCCATCCCTCCCAGTGAGGCAGGAGCTCTCATCCAGCCCCCAGCCCTATCCATGGCCACTTCTCTGCTTTGTTCTCCTGCCAGCCATACCCTATGGCTCTGCTGGCTTGTCCCCTCAGTGGCAGTGCCACTGGGCTGTTGGTGCCTCTTCCCAGCAGAGCTCTTTGGGATGCCCTGGGTTCCTGGTGCCACAATACCAATACTTTTATCTTGAATGCTAATACATTTTCTTCCTCCTGTTCAGTAAGTATCCTCTTGCCAGCGGTCCAAGAGAGAGCTGTCAGCCCCCTCTTGCAGGCCAGGACATTATTTCCTTGGCAGTCTCTTCGGCCATCATTGGTCATGTAGTGAAACCCCAGGTGCTGCCTCAGCACTGAGGGTGCTGCAGGCCCGAGGTGGGAGGCAACACATCCCTGTGAGCGAGCTGCCCTTTGCCTCTGTCGGTGATAGGTGTAGGACGTCATATTTCAGAGTATTTCTATTTATCCCTCAGTTCCAAAAAGGTTTTTGAATAAAAACACCGAATTTCGGCCTCGCTTATGACCTTGCAGGAGCCTTTTAAACGGCAGCCAAAGGTTGAACAGCACCATCTAGTGCGCTCGCTCCCGAATCCGCCCGCGCCGGAGGGACGCCGGCTCACACCCACGCACATCCCTGCCGCTGGAAGGGAGCGCTGGATGCTGACAGCCCACCAGGCACCACCCCTCAGCCCTGGGTCAGGCCCACCTTGCTCTGGGGGAGACAGCGAGTCGCTACAAAGAGGAGAATTCATTTGGGAGGACTCTTGTCAGTCCTGAAGCCGATCCAAGCGGTTTCAGGCTCTGTAGAAGGGATGTCGGAGAGCTTGCGGGTCTCAAGCCACCTTGGCAGGAGGGGAGGTCGCTACAGAAAACATCCCTTTGCAGGGAGGCTCTGGAATTGCACTGCACCAGAGCTGCCTGGATGCAGCACAGACGCTTCAGACCAAAGGCTGAGAGCTGTTCCTTTTCTCCAGTGTTTGCTGTTTGTTTCTTCCAGGCAGGAAGGAATGTGTGCACTGGGAGCTGGGAAGTGTCCAGCATCCCAGGCTCACATGAGGCCAGCTTCAGTGGCAGGGTGACACCAAGGGTGCACCAAAACACCACCGCAATCTCGGTGGCGGCAGTTTTGGTGTAAGGGTGATATTTGGGGTAAAAGGCAGAGCTACATGATCAGCTTACGAAGAAGGGAGAAATAACCAGGTTTGGTTCATTGGTCTCAAAGACCTTGCAGCCTGATTCCTCCCACACACAGCCAGGAATGCTCAGTTTGGTTTATCACCTGTTTGACGTCCTCAGATAAATCTGGAAATAAGTGATTTTGGCCCCTGGTAGAGTGCAGGGATCAGTCTCCTCATCATGAGCCACCTGAGGGGTAAAAGGCAGGGAAGGGGCTCCAGAGGGAGCCCATGGCCGTCTCAGCCCCAAGCATCCCTGCTAGAGGACCAGAAAATAATGAGACACCTTGAGGGCTCGGCATCGACCTGAGGGAATTTGCTTCTTCCAGCCTACGAAGGGGCAGCTGTCTGGCTGCCTTTGCTGGAGCAGGGCAGTGCTGGCTCTGCTTTCCCTGGGAGCATGCACGGTGATCCTGCACTGCTGGAAGGGACCTGCCGGCTGAGCTGGGAGGCCTCCTGCCTCTCCTTGTGCCTGAGGGTGGGATGGGGGCTGGCTCCTCACTCCGGGCTGTGTCCCCTGAGCTGGGGGAATGCACCAGGAGCTGATGGGAGCAAGATGAGCCTCCAGCACTTCTCCCACCTCCCCAGGTCCAGCCCAATCCCAGGAGCAGTAAGGAAGGCCAGGGAAGGATGGCAGCATGAGGGAGGGCATGTCAAGCCCCAGCACTTCAACCACCTGCATCCTGCTGCCCCCAAATTCATCATCCACAGCCTCAGGCTCCCCCCTGCCATGGAGAAATCTTGCTCTGGTTTCTCAAACGAACTCAGTTCAAGCCATGAATCTTGCCGGGCCTTTCTCTGGGAGATGAAAAGCTCTCTAATACTTGATCGTCTCTCACCCATGAAGTGGCTGAAGTGCTATAATGGAGGCATCTCTGGGGCTCCTTTGAACTTGCTGGGGAGGCTGCGGGCCTCAGCTACCCCCCTGAAAAGCAGGGCTCACTTTTAACTCTCCTCCACCTTCTCCCGATTCCTCAGCATCCTTTCCAAAACACAGATGCTGGAACCCTTCTGCTGTAGCACCCAGCTCCGTCCCAGCTGGACATCCCCCTTGGGGACCCTGCTGCTCCCACGTTACCCCCCAGTCTCCTAAACTCCCCCCAATCTGTCCTTGCCAGATCCCGGGTTTCCAGCAGAAGGGCCCTGTGTTCAGTGGGCAGACCCTTTCACAGCTGCTCGCATTCAAGCACGTTTTATTTGCCAGGGACTCGGCTTGTGAAGTTTTCTACAGCTGTCTTGACCTCGTCCATGTCTCCTGCCCCTCTCATTTCCCTCGCCCCGGCGTTTTTCTCAGCAGGGCTTTTTAATCTATTTCTAGACCATTGATGGAAATACTGAATAGCACTGGGCTTCCCATCCAAGCCCGGACACCCACTGAGCGCACTCCCATTCTGCAGGGATTCCCCATTGATGGCTGTCGGTTTGCCAGCTCCCAGCCCCTTTAAGGTGTCCCTCTTGATGTTGTATTGTGCTAATTTTTAATCAGAATAGTATATGGATTAAGTCACATGTCTGAACAGAGCCCAGGTCTATTATTTCTATGCCATAACCTTTATCAGCCAAACTTGTAATCTCTTCAAAGGATGACATCAGAGTTTGACAAGAGCTATTTTCTGGAAACTAGGCTGATTGCATTAATTATATTCCCATCCTTTAATTCTTTACCAGCTGAATCCCACATCAGCTTTTCTATTATTACGCCTGAGATCAGTATTGCACTGCTACATGTAAATCAGTTCCGAGCATCGTTCACATGAGAGAATGCAAGGAGCCACATCATCCTGCCAGGCTCTGTGCTGGGGTGGGATGGGGAGTGTCACTGCCCAGAGTGGATGTTTGGGAGTTTCACAAAGCTGGAAAAAAGTGTTACATTTCCAAACATGTTCTCTAAATGCGTTGAGGCAGGCAACTGCGGTAGTGTAATCTCATAAGAAAGCAGAAACAGTCCCTGTTGGAAACCACTCTGAATTACTTCTGAGGATTGTCTAGTGGTTTGTTTGCACGTTCAGCTTTTGGGTTGGTATCTAGGGTCTGCCTGGCTCAGAATCTATCACTGTTTTCCAGGGAAGAAGCACACTTTTGTGCTTCCCTGTCACACTACTCTCATTTGATCTCTGCATCTGGAAATCCACTTCTTCTCCCTTCAGTGTCCCCCATCACTGCAGCCTCAGACCTGGCGCACCCCGCTCCCACAACCAAACATCCCCGACTGGGGGAGTCTCCACGTGCTGTGACCCATTCCAGTCCAAGCAGTGCCACCTCTTGGACAGTCCCTGATTTCTCCCCGTGGCAGAGTTGCCCAGCTCAGAGAACCAGGACACACACTGCAGGTTCCAAACCAGCTCTAGCAAGAGCGGCTGGTGGGCAGGTGGCCCTACATCCCCAGGCCCATGGTGTATGGTCCAAAGTGGACAAAGCTCAAGTGCGCCATGGTATTAAACACGGACAGAGCCGTGGAGGCTGATGGTGTTAGAGGGTTGATGCCTGTCCTGAGCACAGCCCTTCGACGAGACCCTGGAGGTCTCCGAAGTCTCTCTGGGCCGTCTCTGCCCGGGATGCTCACGGGAGCTCTGCGGGCTCGTCTCACCCAGGGCCGGACGGAGCCCTGGAGCCACTCAGCCCCTGAGGTGCCCACCCAGCCGGGGCTCTGCGGGCAGCCGAGCTCGAAGCCTCGGCCGTGTGCCGCAGCTGTCCGGGGAGCTGAGGCAGTACGCTTGGCAATGTGCTACGGCTCCCGGGGCTCGAGGCCTCCCCGAGCCGGGACCTCCGTGCTCCCCCGCGCCGGCCCTGCAGTGGGTGCGGGGCCTGCGGGCCCCGCGTGCCGCCGCGCCCCCTCCCCGTGCCGTGCCGTGCC
>VWPU01002241.1:0-20455 GCA_013398955.1 Callaeas wilsoni
TCCCAACCAGCTTCTTGTCCTTCTTATGCTTGGAAATGGCCTCCAGGATTATTTGTTCCGTCATCTTTGAACGGTTCACATGGGGCTGACCAGCCTGTAATTTTCAGAAAAAAAACAAAGAGGCTTCTTGCTCTTCCTGAAGACAGAGGGTACATTCTTCTATTTTTAATGAACCTCTCCTAATCACAGTGACTTTTTGAAGACCATCGAGAGAGACCTACCAATATCAGTTAGGTCCCTTAGGACATACCACACCAGAGCCATGGCTTTGCATGTGACCAGTTTGTTTAAATATTCCCTAACCTGATTCTCTTCCACTGAGGGAAGGTTTACCTTGCCCTGGACTTTCCTACCGGTTTCAGAGTCCTGAACAGGCCAAAGTCTTTCCTCTTCAAGTCTGGGGTTGCAACCCTGCTTCCTGCCTATCCCCCGCCTCCTCTCCGGATCCCGAACTTTTTCATCTCACGGTCAGTGCAGCCAAGGCTGCCCTCAGCCTTCAGATCCCCAAACGGTTCTTTGTTTGCAGGTATGAGATCCAGTAGACAACACAGTCAGGAAACCGCCTGAACTGCTCACACCCAACCCAGCACATAAACAAGCTACACTATCCCTCCAGTAAATATCAGGGTGATTAAATATGAGCTATTGTATCATATCTTCACAATCACAATGAAATCATAACTCTGAAACTGCATGCAGACATGTAATTCCTCTTTGTTGCATCCCATGCTGTGTGCATGAGAACACGGACATTTCAGAGAGGCAACCAACCATGCTGACTTCCCAGAAAGAGTAGCAGAGTTTTCCCTGAATTAATTCTGAATTAATCCCTGAAGTAATTCTGAAAAGCACTTCCTTGTTTATATGGGTATGCTTGCGAAAGGTCCCCTTCAGTCCTGATTTTTTTGATTACAAGGTCCCCATTGTTTGTATCACATTTTGTTTGTCCACCTGGTCCACCAATTGCTCATAAGATAGTTAGCAAAGATGCTTTTGCCCCAGTCAGGTGAATCCCATCTTTTCCAAGAAATCCTCAAAAAGACCCTCATGATCATCAAACTAGAATTCTGTTGCTGACACAATTATCCAACCAGCTTACCCACAGGATCTGTCCACTCATCCTAATGCACTTTGTTCTCACCCAAAGGATCAAGGAGAATCCACCCAAGCTCCCACACTCTTGGTCATCACCCCAGAGACATACAGTCACAGCTGATAATTTCAGCTCACTTCAGGTGGTATAATCGAAACCTACATGGGAGAGCAGCAGGGACTAGTAGTCTGAAGCCAGACAAGCTTTGGTAGTCTTACCATAGTGTTCCAGATCCAAGCTCCTGGCAGGCAACAAGCCTCTCTAGATGACAGGTCAGGTCAGGTCAGGTCAGCAGATGGGAGTCTCCACCACTGGCAGCAGGGAATTTCCCTACTGTTATCACTTCCCGCTTTCTCCTGGTGTTTCTGCATGGCTCAGATTTATCAGCTTGGGTGCTTCACCGGATGGAGCACCCAGACCCCCATCACCTACAAAAGCATTGAATCTGATCTCTAACTGCAGATCTTGAGACGAACAAGAGCCTTCCTCCTGGCATCAGAAGTTATAAACTTCAGGTTTTCAGACTTGCTATTCTGGGAGTCTCTGAATCCACCCCAAGGGGCACAGACTCCATCTGCCCTTCATTTGGGAAAGCTGAGACCTTGGGCTCTTGAAACCTCAGGGACTTGAAGATCTGGAAAGCCCAACCCTCTGAGCTCAGCCAACTAACCAATTTTTACACATATTTCTAATATATGAACCAGACTGCCTAAATTAGCATCAATATTATCCATATATATGTATATCTATATCTATGTCTATAAAATATACAAATATGTATGGTTTACCCCAGAGCAACCAGTGCATTTGGTTTAGAAGTTGCATTTACACAATAGCTCTCCAAAGACTACTGGATTCAAGCAGTGGCAGCAAGGTACACACATCAATGAAAATTTTTATCTCCACAGAACACAACAGCACCATGGCTCAGAAAAGGCAAAATTCAGACTAGTTAGCAGGGTATTTCCAGTTTGGTTGAACCCCAGGAAAGATCTTTTGAAAGCAAGGTCCTGTATCTTCATTTTTAAGTAGCCTACTAGGATGTACTTGCTTTCAGGACTCAAAGGTTTTGCATGTGCCAAGGCATTGCTCCTCCCTACTCAGGAAGCCTTAAAATCCTACTCTGATTTTGCTATGAGTGCAATTACATACTGCTTTGCTCTTCCTAAGCAACTAGGGGGTGAGTAGGGGGCTGTAAGGAAGAGATGGCAATGGAGCAGAGATTCGGGCTGGCTCCAGCGACTGATTCTTCAAACACTCGTGAGCATTCAGACTGCAGCAAGACATAATGAAGGAAGACAAACAACCCTCCCACCCTGTAAGTCCTATATTTTTCACGAGTTCTAGAATCTGTTGCTGTTCTTGCAGTTTTCCCTTAAGAAGGCTGCAGAAATGACATGATTATTGACAGTTTTCTTATTAATTATGTTCTCTCAAGCTGGGGCACCAAGAGGTGGGATGGGGCTGTTGACCTGACTCTACAGTGGCTTTGGTAGGCTGGAGGCACTGGAGTTAACTCCCCAAAGTTTGTCTGGCTTGCACTGATTCACATACAGACAGCTGCAGCTGTTCAATCACTTTTGTTTTACTGAAGGTTTGTTTAAACAAACAGAAAACCCCAACCCTTTACTGTTCAGGCTTTTCTCTATCTATGAAAGTTTCCACTTATTAAAAAACACATATAAATATTTTTAAAAGCTGCCTCCTTTCAGAGAATTTGATTACTGTAACATAAGTGTGTGTAAGCTGTCAGAGACATATGAGTCACCAAAATAGGACCACACAATCAAAATGTTTATAAACTCTTCAAAGGAAACCAAGAGCACAGTTTGGAAAGAGGAATAAGAGCACACCTAACAAATGTGCAGACTTGTGACAAACGGATGGGAAGGTACTTCTGAGATCACTCAAAATTCTCATTTATCACAGTACTGAAGTTTGGAGAGCATATGACAGCCAAAAGTGCTTTACAATTTATAGGTTCTTGCAGTTGCAGTTTTTAAATCAAACTCATTTTCTAAAGCATGCTAAACCACAGCACCTTCTCAAATTGTGTATTGAAAAATTCATTCTGCCAGTCAAACTTAATTTTTTTGTTTCTTTTGAGGTGAAACTTGGTCTTCATGGAAGCTGGATTGATATTAGAGACAGTATTAGAGACAACACTGATCGATCCAGGTTTGTTAAGAAAAAGCAGATCAGAGTTGTGCTTCACATCTGTAAGTACAACATCCCTGATTCCCGAAGTGCTGTGCTAGATTTCTCCTCAGGAACTGGACCAAAACTGTGTCCCAGTTTGCACAATGATTCATGATGTGAGAAAACACTCCATGGACAGTGAGCTCAAACTAATTTTATTTGTTAACCAACAAAGGTTGGTCATAGGCCCAGCTCTGCCAAGGTAAACAGATTGTTACATTAACAGCCAAAATTCAAACCCTTTTTAAGCCAAGAGAAAAATAAAATGGCAACATTGGGAGAGACAGATCTGGTTTCTCTTTTTTGAGAAATTTTCTTCAAAATATTGTACCTCGTGATGCCTGGAAGTTAAACCTGCCCCAGCTTGCAAACTCTAGCTACTACAGTCTTTCTGTTAGAAGAAGGCATTTTGTACATTAGGAATGAAATCCAATATCAAAAGCTATTCAAGTTATTTTGATCTACAAGAGGAACATTCATTCTCATGCCAACAAAACCAGCTATTCCTAGTCTTATATTACCATCAATCCAAATTGTAACATAAAAACTCATGAAATAGAATCAAAGCTAGTTATTAACAGCCCTGCTGGAGACTGGCACAGCACAACTCATTACTGCAATGTCAGGGACAAAGATTTTTTTAATTTAATGCTTAGTGGTTGGGATTTAAAACACACAATTTGAATTGCTAATGCTATGAACCAGTCATTGAAATGTAACCTGACAGCTGTATTTTAAAAAAGCACATCTAGAAAAAAACCTGTTGATTAAAAGTTTAACTAGTCCTACCACTCATTCCCCAAGTTAGTCTTGCACATATGGGTGAAATGATTTTGTTGATAATTACAAATATTTTTCTTATTGTTTAGTTGGTTTCCTTGCCACATTTTGAATTACAAGTAAAATCTAATCTCTTAAACTGACCTAGTCAGAATTTCTTTAATAATGCTACCAATACTTGGAAGAGAGAAGTATCTCTGATTATTCTATTTTCAGTTATTGTACAGTGCTTTTCCAAGCAAGAAATAATAAAGAAAAGAAACAGAGATTTGCTACTGTGCAACAAAAACTATGTTATTAAATCAGTTTCTTGTGAGACATCTGAAGTGTGTAGGCACAATGGAAATGTTATTAACCTCTTTTCCACCCAAGTAACAGCATCCATATGGCAACAGCACCTTCTCCAGCAGTCTGGTTTCACACCCAAATGTAGACATTAAAGTGAGTAAATACAGTTAGACATGGCAGTCAAGGAGTTAAGAGCTGTAAGTTTTATGTTTTCCCTTTTGTAAGTCATTCAGCTTCATATGAAGGATAAACACACTTGTTGCATTGGCTTACCCAAAAAAAACAGAACAGAAACCAGACAGACTACCTGCAAATATTCTACATTCAAGCTTTCAGTTAAAGCTCAAATTACATTTCCTCAGAAGAGAGTGCATCGCTCTTTTGCATAAAGATAACATTTTATAACGGGTTAAAAATCTGACCATTGAATTCCATCTGCCTCAGAACTTCACAGACAAGGTCTTCTTCAAATGTGCTGTTCTATCTAAGACACCTGGGTACAAACTAGCCAGCCTAGCACACTTTCAGAGCTTATGGGCCTACTTAAAAAAAAACACATTATTTTTTGCTATATGACAGGTTGCAAGAAAACTCTTAGTGAAATATTAGGAACCACTAGGAGAGAAAAAAATCAATACCTTCTATTAGACCAAACAACAAAGCATGACTGACTTACAATCTGAACTTAAATTTGGGAAAAAAAAAACCAAACAACCAAACACTAAACCAAACCACCTTACATTCAGTAATGCTGGTTTCCTAAACTAGACCTGGAGGGCCAGAAGGCCTAAAGATCAAATATGACCTACAAGGCCACTGTTTTCTTCACTCTAAGAACACTGAGCAGCTGGTCAATGACATGAGGGATGCTGTGGTACAAATAGGACTGAGAGAAGAGAAGGAAGACAGATTCATATAAAGTCTGATGGGGCTCTTCTACCAGAGAACAAAATAATCTGTCGTTTATAAAGACTCAACTCTCTCAAGGTCATTACACTTTATAATATGAAATGAAGGAATGAGTCACTGAGGAGGCCTTGGAGTCATGATTCTACCAAAATGGAAATGCCTCGTAAAAAATTTGATTAAATAACAATATAGCACTAACTTTACAGCTTAAATGTAAATTACAACTGGGATTTTAAAGACAGCTCGAGCTGTTAGTTTTGTAGCATGTCCGTGGCACAAAAAATAACTTGAACATTTTGTACCTACTTGATTGCAAGCAAGATCCATAATTTCCTTGAAAAATTAATTCCAAATTTTGCTCAATTTTTAACATTTTTCTTTTGCAACACTATCAGGAATAATACTCCCTGCTGAAAGTATTTGCAGTTATTTCACTTCATGAAAAAGAAAAGCTGTAGAGGAAGGAAAAAACAGTATCAGAAGGAAAAGCAGTACTATTTAATCTTCAAGATGTTAAATCCATGCTACATGATAAACAGCAACTCCTCCACTCAGACAACAGCCTTCAGTTTACATTATATTTTCCCATTTCCCCTTTGCAAACAATGGGGGGGAGCTAAAGGTCACAGTCCTAGAATAGTACCTTCACTGCATCACTCCCTCGAAGAGCAGAGCAGCCACAGAAGGGGCCACCTAAGCCATGCTGCCCAGGTGCTTCCCTTGTTACAGTGCCCTCCCACAGGCTGCAAACCCTCCACAGCCAGCGGGCACCCTGGGACCATCACAGGCAGCCACGGAGCCTCAGGACAGGTGGGGAGCATTCGAGGGGCTCCGCGCCCCGTGGCGCGCAGTTCACACGCAGACGCACACGCAGGCGCAGAAAGAGAGGAGCTGAGCAGGGGACCCCAAAAATCCTAATCTGGACAGTGCACACTTGGCCTGGGGCTGGCCTGATGTGACTCTTCTCTGGGCAGCGGCAGAGCTGAAGCCACTCCAGCTGACAAAACGCCCGAGCTGTTCTCCAAGAAAAGAGGAGAGCTAGTTTTCTGTTTTTCAAAGAGGTATGCTTGGTTCCAGTTTTTAAAACACACAAACACGCAGCTGTTCGAGTGGAAATCACTCAGTAGGACAAGAAATACTTTATATTCCAGCTAAGGCATTTGGTATGACCGCAGTCCATCAAAAAATCTCACATTTACAGTCAGGTAAACAACAGTAAGTCAGTGTGTTGGTATTTTTGTATTTACATGGGGCGTTTCCACATAAAATACACATCTCATAGCAAGTCTGTGGTAAACAACTTCAGGTAGGTATTTCTAATAAACATTATGGATTTAAATTTTTCTTAAACATATCATAGTAGCTGCCTCTTCACGAATTTATTGTGTCACAGCATATCTCTGACACAAACATTTTATGCAATATGCCAAAGCACATCTGAACACCAGAAATGTTCATGCACTTATAACTATGGAGTAAGCAAGGAGAAATCACTGTGGTAGTTCAAGACGGCAGCAGTTACATCTATATTCCCCCTTAATACCACTTTGTATCCAACAATATATCTTAGATTTTATTTGGATGGGTCTCCTTAACCCTTTAGAAAGACTGAGATTGCATAGATAATCTTTGGCATTCATGTGGCTGTCAGTCAGAGGAAGCACTTCTATTCCACGAATTAATTGGTCTTTTCCTGTGGGCAAAATGGTCCTTCTGCCTTGGACAACAAACTACTCAAATCATATTGTTCCTACTGAAAGAGACTAGTTTTACTGTAATCCATTGGTTCTATCAACCAGAGTGCCTCTCAACTACAGCAGATGCTCCCAGTGTACAGCATGCACAAACAAACCTACTTTAAATTCTCATTGTCAAGTTTGCAGACAACGTGCATTGTGTTAACCTGTAACTGAAGAAATATAGTGCTTCTCAGAGACAAAATTGTCTTGAGAGCTGTTCACCTTTGGAATTGTTCTTCCCCTCAGAAACTAATGCACATAAGGACCCATTCAGAAGAAATGGAAGACATTAAGTTCAGAGGAAAACATTTAACACCATCATCTTAACATGAGTTCCTGCCTCCTCCAATATCCATAAAAGCAATTCAAAGTTCTGAAGTGTGCAAATTATTATACCCATTGTTGAGAAAAACAGAAAAGGAGAAGAGTACTGTAACTTAAGGTAAGCAAAGACAAATAAGTGCCATTTGACAAACTATATATTCATACAAACTTGTTAGTAATGCTTCTCTACCTTTGCAGTTTCTAAATCTCATTCTCAGGCAACTGAGAGGATATAGGAAGGATATGAGTTATTTCTCAGAACAAAAACGAGACGGATTACAGCTAAATACACCCAGAACTGTTTATAAAACTACCACTTGGCTAAATTCATGAGAATTGCAACCAAATTAATGTATCATCATAAAAAGTAAGCAGGACAGAAAAGCTGATGCCATGAAAATAAGTGCTATGTTAAATTACTCAGAAGTCCTAGCCCAGTAGTCTAGTCCCAAAGTTGCCTTGATAATATTTATAAATGCCAGAGGATAGTATTGAGGTGGAAAGACAAATGAATAGAAAAATTGAAAAGATAAGGAACAACTACCTTTTCAGTGACATGATGTAGCATCATTTAACCCTCAGGAAGATGAGCAGAGGTTGTGGTCAACAACTGGTTCGCAGCCTTCATATCGCCTAATGCATAGCATTCGTTAAAACTCCGAGCTTCTAAACCGGCAACATTCACCTCGTCTCATTAAAATCAGACTAGAAGCATGAATGTAATTATGAATATGATCTCAGAGGAGCTTGGAGGATTTCACTAGATGCCTAAGCTGTTACTATCACCACACGTCTTTGCCAAAAGTAGCAACCCTTTTGCACAGGAGGAGGATGGGGAGAATACAACATACTCCTCTGCATCTTAGCCACATTTGCTTGAAGTGCTCACAAAAATGGTGCTACATTAAGTAACCAGACTGAAAAGTGGTGCACAGATACATCCTGTTGTGGTATTCTTGCTTTTGGAAGTGCCAATTTCTGCAAGAAGAGATTGCTGGCAGCAGTAGCCTGATACAGCCAAAATCCTCAAACTATGCTACAGCCCCGTTGCTGTGTGATGCCAGCTGCAGACAAACACAGTGTCTTGTAACAAGTTCAAAGTTATGTTGTTTTCCCTCAGTTTAATGGAATTCTATGATTTTTAAGACAGCAGTTGCAAAATATTTACCCCAGCAGCAACTTTTCTGATTCCACCAGTCAAATGCTGGGTCTACAAACCAGCGTTGGGTTTTAACTGATGCATTATAACCTGTCACAAAGATGTGCGTTGTACAACAGCGAGAGGCTGGGCTGGATGGAGAAAGGAAATAATCAGCTTTTTTCTTTCTAACCTCTTATATAAATCCAAGCATTTCAAGCTACAAAACTTCACATTCAGAGGAAGGTCAGGCCCAGTATGGAACTCCTCAGCAGTTTCATAATTTATAAGCTAAATTAAAGGACACAACTACTGTGCTTTCACATACAACAGACCATTGGGCATTACAGGAGCTGTAACATCTGTGTGTGTGTACTGGGGCTCACAGCCCTAAGCACAAGAGCTCAGATGATGGGTAATTTGCATTTCACCACTATAGTAATACATTTACATGCCAGCATCAAGCCATCTCCACTAAACCTCTACACCACACTGAAAGAAAAGCCAACAACCACCTACGGTGTTAAAAATACCAAACTTCCTCAATTATGTGAGCAACAACGGAAGGTAGGGTTGAATGCTTGGAGAAAGGACACGTGATTAAAAGAAAACCTTTACCACCTATCAATATAATTTTTCCTTGATTAATACAGAAATCTCATAAAACTGCTGCTCATGACCCTTAGCAACTTCTCTTTTAAAATCACGTTCTTTTATTTTCCTTCAAACTGTGGTAAGAACAATAGGACTGAAAAAAAACAGCCTGCTTTAGAAATTACTGCATATATGAATTCACAAGTTCCAGACAATCCTTGGGTAAGTAAACTTCACTATTATATCAGATAACATGTGTCAGCTTCTGTGCATTAAAAAACAGTCAAATTTCAATTTTAGACTTCAGGATGCAATTCTGGAGTAATAAGGTTTTGATGGTATCTTTAATGCCTCTGTTTTCTCAGCTAAAATCAGTTTCTGCAGGTAATGTTTTCTGGATGTCACAATAAATGGAATTCACAAACTAACACCTTTTTTTTTCTTTTATGAAAAAAAATTTTCCACATCAGAGGCATTAGCTGCTCTGTTTTATTTTAATGGTGCTTTTCAAAATCCCATGTGTCAGTCATGGGCCTAGGCAAGGAGGCACTTCCATTAACATTTTTTGGTTTTATTTTCTCTTTGAGAAATTCTCTTCATTTTGAATAAGACGAAGCCTTTCAGGAAGCAGAGATTATGCTGCAAGTAGAAGACACAGCTCTTTGAACAGGAATCTCTGGTAGCAGGTTAAAGGTCTCAAGAAGTCTCCTGCACCTGAAAAAACACTCTGTTACTTCCAAGGGATCCTCTTTAACTCTTATGATGGGAACAAACCTCCCAAAGGGAGACCCTACACGGAGCTCCTCCTTAGAAGAGCAATCCTGAAAGCAAAACCCGATGCAAGCCAAAGAAGTACATCTGAAAGCTTATCCCTGACTTACACTGTGAACCAGAACAGCTTGTGACCTGAGGACAGCGTTGTTCCAACAGGGAATCTGAGCCACTCTGTGCTGGTTGAATGGGAATGCTCAGCCGAGCTGCACACAGAGCGAGAGCACAAACAACACTCAGCATTTAGACAGAAGAACCCATTGCTGCACTGAGGATGGGGGAAAAAGGGGGAGAAAGCAGCAGGATGGAGCTTTGTGGAACCCAAGCAAATAAACAGAGGCAATAAACCCTATTGTTTTATAAGCAGCGATTCTTCTGACAACCTCCTCCTCTCATCCACCCCCAGTAACCAACACTGGTACTGTCTGGAACAGAACAAAGCATGTGGCCAAGGAAGTAACAAGAAGTCAGATTCTCCTCAAGACAAGCAGAACTTCCTCAGGAGCTGGCACAGAATCTTTCTACAGCACCCAGGAGGCAACAGGCAGGTTAAACCATGCAATCAAGAGAACTCCGAGAGGACAGAAATAAGGTGGTCGCCGAATGTTTTCTATCTTTAGCACTTCTTCCAAGGCTAAAGAGAAAGCTCTACTTTTCCATCTAAGAAAAAGGTTCCTGGACTCCATCCCCTTAAAGAATCTCCTAATGACCTTCCCTCGTTTCGAGTGGTACAAGCTCTTAGAGTTAAGGAAATCAGAAGCCAAAACTAATTGTAGATTTCAGAGGGTCTAGAGAGACAAAGAGCACTTCTTACATTTAATTTCTCTGCCTATAAGGCTGCATTTACATCAGCTCCTTGGTTTTGGTTCGAGAGTGACACTGACAGACTTGAACAGACAGGAACTAAAATTCTTCTTAAAATAGCAACATCCTGCTTTTAAGTTCTCCAAATTAAAAAAACATTGGAACTTCAGTATTTGGCTTTGCCAACTTCCACAACCTGCTTTATTCCACATACCAGAGGCACCACTCTTCCATCAGAAAATATCAAAAACATGGCTGGCAAAACACAATATGCAACACACACTTCAGCATTATTCCAGGGCACTAATTTCGACTCTTAAAAAACTCCGCAGATTAAAGCAATAGTGTCTAAAAGACAGTCAGTCCCTCTCCTTCCTGACATCATATTTATGGGAATCCAGCCAAAGGTTTCTTCTGTCCCTAATTCCGAATAAAACGCGTACAGGATTACCTACAATTGTGCTATATTCCACACCAGATTGCCTTCAGAATTCTGTATATCTTTGCATCTTAATTTAGAGAATTTTGAGATTCTGTAAGTGAAGTACATAGGAAAGCTTTCTGAAAAGGGAAGTGGGACATTTGAAAGACAGGTCAAAGAGAAGGAAAGATGGATTTGAAGGAAGCGTGTATGAAAAGATGGGATGACAGAGCATCAGGTATGTGAACAGACAAAAAAATTGGCTGAAGAGCATCTTTACTGAGAAACAGCTGAGAAACTGTAATGTAGATTTATTTTGAAAAAAAAAAAAACCCCACCCCAACAATCAAAAAACACCACAACACATGAACCCAAAGCAACAAAACAACACAACTTACAAAGGGAAAGAAGAATACATGTACTTCTGTAAGTGATGAGAAGAGGTACAACCGCTTTCTGACAGAATGAGGTGAAGGAATGAGAAACACACAGGAACAAACAAGCCTCTTTTCTCCACAACTGTGAACAAACTATCAAATACACTGCAGAGGAATACATATTAATAGATGTCTCATGACTCCAGAACCAGTGCAGACAACTTTGAATCCTCAGAAGATAGCTCATCATGAACTAGACAGTACCTTATCTTAATCTTCCACCAACCACCATCAGATAATTGAGATGTCAGCTCATCAAAAGCACTATTTATAGGTGCTTCACACAGAGAAATGGTAGCCTTTAAAATAAGTAGCATGGTTAATGCAAATCAAAGTGAGCAATTCTGAAGGGCTGTAGGAGCTGACAGAACAAAGACCATTCAAACTGACCTCAGAGCTCAAAGTAAAACTGACAAGTGTATTTCAACTGTTTTCAAATGCAGCTAAATAAAGGTATTTGATGAATGAAATGATCAACAGATACGAGGGACTTTTGTATTAAGTTTCAAAGAAAATAAAGATCTTTCCCATTTTAAAAGAGATTACTGGATGGAGGAGGAAATAGCAGCTGTCCAGGAAGATGAACATTAAAACAATTGTAACCAAATATGACAGCAACAGCAGCAGGAAGATTTCTTTCCCAGTTGAAAGGTTGTTTCTTGCAACAGAAAGAGCTGATCTTACTTGTACAAATTAGGTGGCTGTTCAAGGATAAATCTCTTTTCATCACACACTGAGTCAAGTAAGAAAGAACTCAGAGAAGGATTTTGCTTATTAAGCAAACCTCTCATCAATAAAATAGCAGTTAACTAGACTGGATTAACTATAGACACAAATCCCTTGATTAACCACATGTTACCTCTATGATGTTGGAGCAGTTCTATATCAATAGATAAACTTGACCCACTGTGATCTACAAGACTTATGGACTGCTACAAGGAAAGAAGCAACTGAGAAGCTGGTCCAATCTATAAACTAAATACTAAAAGCCAACAAAATCCACAAAATAGTTTTTGTGTCACTTGGAAAATTAATTTTTTTTGTTCAAGTTACTAACAAAAATAGCTACAAAAAACACATTTCCAACATTAAGAATACAGTGATTAACAATGAATCAAGATTAAAAGTAATCTAGTATCAGACTGAGATTAAAAACTGAACTAGTTAGATGATCAGCTCAGTGCAGCAAATGGCTTAGCATCTTAAAATGAGATGAAACTTAAATGTTACCATTTTCATTAAACAATAATGCAACAAAAGCACAGAAGTATATCAGGCTTCAAATCTACTAGTTGAAGAGGTTCCCTTTGACTTCAATATCAATATTTAAGTCTGAATCAAACCTAGATTTCAAGACTGCATAGTGATTAACCTTTTCTTTCCCACATGTAATCTGAAAAAACAGAGATATAAAAAAAGCAAAGCTTGTAAACTACCAAGGTGATGGTCTCCACAACTGTTGGCAGCCTGATGCTTCTGTGAACAAAAATGAAAATCAAATAGCAAGGTGTGGCACATGCCATCAAAGAATCTTTACTACATGAAACTTCTTGTACTCTCCTGGAACTAGAATTTATTTTTTCATTTTATCAGCAAGTGGAGTTACAAGCATTTCCTACTACCAGGCCTGCCTTGCCATGGTGCGATTTTCTCTTCCCTGCTAGCAGGACCTGACTGGAAGCACTGCTGCTCACTGTCACGAGTTCGGGAATAGCCACTGGCACAAACTGCTGGACTGTGCACTCAAGGCAAGGCTCTCAAGCTCAGCCTGTACTGGAAGGCTCTCACTCTCTGCACTCATTTCTCCATCCCTTCCTTTCACCCAGCCATTTAAAATCTGATAAGAACAAAGTCAGGTTGCTCTAGGTTTAGGAGGGGGTTTTTTTGTAGGAATTGTTTGAGGTACTTTGGCTGCTTTCTGTAGGTTTTTGAGGGTTTCTTTTGTGTGATAGTCTAAGCAGAAAAGTTGTATATTTGTATTCAATGAACATGGCAGTTCTGCAATCTCAATGAACTGTAATACCAGGCTATTTCATGGGAAATTAAGGTGGTCTTGTCTAGAGGGAAAGGTTTTGATAGGATATTTTTCCATAAAGCTGTTGATGACAATAAAGACATGTTCATAGGAAATGGCTAACGAAAAAGAAAAGTACTGCAGTAGTCAATCTTCATCAACAAAACATTCAAATATTGTTTACAAGTAAGTGTCACCGCTCTTCTGAAGCCAGCCATTAATCCTTACATTTGGAAACATAAGGCCAAAGCTAAACCACTTTTTTATAAGTGGTCCAAATTTAACAGCAAAGAAGTTTTTTAAACCTTGCCATAACAAAACCTCTAAATAAAGGCATCTTTTTCTGGGCACAATTTGGAATCTCTGGTGTGCCCTCTGACAGTGGGAAATAGAGGATCACTAACAGCTCAATAAGAGCTCAGTGAGACCTCACAGAAAGAACAGCAGGAATGAGAAAAACACTGAAAAATTAAGCTGAGGTCTTGCTGCTTGCCAGTTTTGTATCTGTCACAAGGACAGAAAATTTTCAATGCTGCATAAGCCTATCAGGAAAAAAAAAATCCACTCTGCCAAGTTACCAGAGTATGAAAAATATTTCTTGCCAGTGGTGAGGATGAATCAGCAACCAGAGATAGAGAACATATTTGACTTAAACCTGACATGAAAGTTCTCAAAGAATGGCTTTACAATTGGCTCAAAAATGTAAAGTTCTGTATGTGTACACTTACTCTGATACTGCTGCTACCTCTAATGAAAACCTTTACAAATCCAGCTCAAGGGGAAAGACAGCGCTAAATACAATGAGAGCCAGGCTGACACAAGTAGTCCATACAGCAGCAGCAGTTGCACTGACTTCCAAGAACTTCCTCCCACAAAACCAACCTAAAACAAGTAGGAAAACACCCTGAAGTGACTTTTGTGTGTGTTTCTTTCGAGACCTTGTTATCAATAAAAAGCACCAATATGTTGCCTTTTAAGGTAACAAGCAAGTTCCTGGAAATTACCAGTGGAGAACACAACATGTTATGAGGATTCCTACTTTGCAGGGGTGGCTTTTTGTTTCCTTATTTTAGGTGGGTTGGGTTTTTTTAAAATGTAAGTCACAAATTCATTAATTACAAATTACTTGTGGGACATAAACCACTTAATTTTTAAATACAAGCAGTGTGACCACTGAAAGCTAATTAAATATTGATAGACCATTTTGAATGCTTTGAGTTGGGAGGGACCTTTAAAGATCTAGATCTAGTCTAATTGGGCCTTGACTTGCAACACATGCAATGAATCTATATTGACATTTTCAAAAAAGCATTAGTTCCCCGGGGAGCTGTGCACCAATGCTGACTTTGATCTTCAAATAAATGAATAGACTTACACTGGTTGTGGTGTGAGCTGGTTTCAATTGTCAGAAGTGATTTAGCTGCACAGTATGAAACACAGAGAATGAGCTAAAGAGGAACTTTTTCCTTCTGTACAATACTCCTAATGAAATTCAAAGGCAGAGTTCAAAAGACACCTCTTTATACTGACACTACAGATTAATCGGAAGTTAGGGATATTTTCCTTGTATAACTGCTCAGCATTCTATAATACCTATCTTTGTTGCTGAAGAGAATTTTTTCAGCACATACATAATTTCTGATCCACAGCTCTACACAATTCTTCCTACTAAATCAGAAGTACAAACTCTCAGCAACACTTCCACTGGAACACAAACTGCTGTAAGACTGGGAACAAAGACATCCTTTCCCCTTCCACTGCTTGTCCTCCAGGATGCTCCGTTCTCTAAGGCAAAGTTACGCTAGGAACAAAGCATAGCCAAGACCTTGCAACAGTCATCTCACCACACAGCTTTTATGTGGATTTATCACTGCATTCTCAGGAGTGGGTTTCTACTGATGCTTCTCAGTTATCAATAATGAAAAGGAGGGGAAAGTCAACTTCATACAATAATACAAGCCATGAATACTGAACTGCAGCATTTGCATATTCTCTCACACATAGGGACTTCAAGCTTTTACTGTGTTCCCTCTCAGTGTGAAGCAGACTGTCAGCAATTACTTTTACATTAGCTGAATTACTGAATCCTGATACTCACCTCCTCTCTCATTCCCCTCCCCCTAATACATTCTTTCATCATTCCTCAGTGTACAGAATGTAGATATGCCCTGCAGCTACTTCCTGCTTTTGCATCAAGGGAAAACATCCGCTCCCTGGTCCAGGATTTTAAAAACCACACAGATAGGAACCATACAAAATCCATCATCATTTTTTATAAGCTTGCTTTATACCAGCAGGATCAGAGCAAAACAACAGATACCATATCTGCAGCTGCTTTCAGTCCTTTGATCTCATCAGGGCTAACCTGCTTGCAGCATGTCAGTGACCTCTAACACATCAGACCTGAAATTTCAGCTGCTCATTCCACATTACCAAGCTCTCCTTTCTCTCCTCCTAACACATGCAACCCTTCCCCTACAAGCAGGGAAGGAGTCAATGCATTATCTACAAGGTCAACACTGATCTCCTATGCAAATTCTGATACACCAGCAGTATTCTTAAAAAAACCCTCTAACATCCAGTGAATAACAATTACAAAATAAGCAATCCGAATAACATCACAGATAAATTGTGATAAATTGTATATATTACACTAGTAGCAGTTTAAACAGAAATATGTATGCACTCAGCATTCATATCAAAAGAAAACTGCTTCTCAATAAAGTGTTTTATTATATTACATTATTATTATTACATGCTCATTACATTGCTTCCTTAAACCTAGGCAGAAAAAAACCCTTTCCTAGCAGCTCTACTGTAATTTTCTACACATGCATCTTTGATTAGCACAAAAACAGGCAAGAATTCTGCTCTTTTAAGAAACCATCTATTTTAAGTATCACATTTCCTGAGCTAAAAGCAACAGTTAATATAAATAACCAACTATAATGGAGAGTCTGAGGAAAGAAGAGCTACTGGAAAGGAGCAAGCAGAAGAGATGCCACAATCAGAAATTATTTTCATAATCTTTTACATATACACACATATTTACTTATTTCATATTTCTTGATTTCCGACCCCTATCTTGATTCATTTAGAAGGCAACTCTGACAATCTTTTATGACAGAAATGTCATTTATTTCTTGATTACTAGGAGAAAAAAGCTTCATGACAGCTATTTTTTAATGAAATTTTGTATAGGTTACTGAAAGTATTTTATTATGGTTTATGAAAACTCCACTGGAATTCAGACCATAAGCCATTCACAGGCTGTATAATGTCATCAAACCAATGGAAGTCTGATCCTGAACAGCTCCAATGTAACTGCCTTCTTGAGAGATACAAACCTACCGACAACCACAAAAGAATTAAAATCAGTAATACCCCCTGTGAGGAGGAGAATAAAGACTTTTTACAAGCTGGGAAGGATTTTTACACAAAATTTTCCCTATAAAGCCACTTTATAGTTCCTTAAAACCTTATTTTTAAAAAAAATCCAAGTGAAAAAAGTCTGCTAATCATTTTTCTTATGACTTTTCCTTATTCAGTTGAAACGGTTCAACTACCTTCAAGGATGACTGGAATGACAAAAACTATTTCTATTTTTTAAATCTTACAGCTATTTTACTGAAAGGCTCCAATATCTCCACCATTTTGGAGAGAAAACCACAAGCACACCTACCATCTTCTGTGAGTGATGTGTACAACTTCTGCTAAGCTCAGACCTCAAAAATTCGTCATTTTAGATGGGAGTGTGGAGTTGGTGGCATTTACCAGCTGCACTCCCCAGGGCTCCTGCTGCAGTGAGCACTCTCCAGGTGTCACCATGGGGCCAAAGCAGAAGCTTGGATGCAGGCACAGCTCTGGTGCTGGAGGTCAGCCTGGCCCCACATGCAGGAAATGTGCTCAGAGCACTCCCTCTGTTGATGCTGCGATAAGAGAGAGGACGGAGGAGGAAGCAGCATCTCTGAGATGTGTAAAGAGAAACAAAGGAGGGGGAAAGTTAAGGGCAGGGGATAGAGGAGAATTTGGAAAATGAAAAAAAATTAAGAAAAGTAAAAACAGAAAAAGGGATTGCAACTAGTACAGAATAATCAGACTCTCACATAGACTGAATTATTTTGATTGCATTACTTCTTGGTGTAAGATTTCTTTGGTGTGTACAAAACCAGCTGCAGTATTCCACAGCAAAGCACCTTTCTCCACTAATTATGTAAAACCACGCAGACAACAGCTGTCTGCCAGTGTAAGTAATCCAACTGGTTCAAAGGGCACGAGACTCTCTCTGGATCCAAACTCCCAACTATGGTAAAGCAAAGGTGATCGATGTGATTTCACATAAACAAAAGCAGCATTTCCTCTCTTCCCCTTTCCAAACAGCAGAGCTTTAATAATACCTTGAAAAACATTAAGATGAAAAAATACTGATGAAGAAAGTGTTTAAGCACAGTGATAAAGGCTTCAGCTGCATAGCTTCATTGCAATGTTATTATACAGGACCCACACCTCATTTAATGCACTAAACTGGCTGTGCTTTGAACATGAGCAAAGACTGCAGAGCAGAAGAAAGGATTTTCCTTCATTTACTGCAGAAGTTGAGAGGTGTGTCTCGACTGACAGAAGGAGCTGCACAGCTGCTTCGTGATGATGGCAGTTAAACGCTGCTCTCTAGAATCACACTTCTAATCTTGCATTTTCTAAATTTGATAAGCAGTACACTTCAAACTAGCTTTCCCCATATCTACTTTGTTTTCTGCACTTTCAACTTCAGGAGGACAGCCTGATGTGTGGGCACCCCACGCTCTTACAGTTGAAACTGAGTTCCCTGACCACGGTCCAGTCTAAGTAGTTTCAAAATAAAAACAGAACAAAACAAACCCAAAAGCAACAACAAACAAACACTCCTCCCCCCACCAAGTCCCCACAAAACACCACATCTTCATTTCTCAAACATTTAAGGACGGGAACCAAGCTTGTTTCACTGCATTCATGATTACCTTTAAGATCTTTGCCTTATCCCCCCTTTTTATGTTGTAGAGAACTAAGACCATTATTTCACTCAGCTCTCCTGAGAAGTCCATTCCAAGTGTAAATTAATTAATTTTAATGTACTCTGCTTATCATGTCATAGAAGAGCTCATAAAACATCAATTACACAAAGTATTTCTTGTAAGGTTTGGGGGGTGTGCTGTAAGAATCTCAGGATACAGGTAGGTATAACATACACACATATATACACATGCACAGGGCTGAGTAAAAACACTCAGCAGTGCCACACAGAAAATATAAATTGTTAATATAAGAAGGCATACAAGTAACCTAAAAATAAAACATTAGGAATCTTAACAGTATAGTACACAAAGAATTCACCTATTCTCTTCTGCATCTGAGATACCTTACAAAAATGCTAACTACGTTAAATTTTTTTAAAATTAAACTTCTTTCATTTGATATCTCCCAGGAAGATTTTACCTTCATATTATGCATATCTTCACCTCCTTAGAAAATTTTTCTATTTGTGTGTTAACTACAAGGAGCACTTACAATTTAGACATATGAACAACAATGATATCATATCTACCTTCCTTCCACTCCCATTTTGCAAAGCAAAGTATGACTGAATCATGGTGATTTGGGAAAGTCATCACCCACATGAGCTTTAAAGAAGCCAGATGTGCAGGATCACTGCCCAGGAGAGGGATGGGTGGGTAAAAAGAAAAAAGATGGCCTTTACTACCAAGTTACAGTATTAAAAACCTTCCTAGAGCTCTATCAATGCAAATTACTTGGTTGGTTCTTTATTGCTTTCCTTAATCTTTTGAACCATGAAGGCTAATATTTGGGCTATGGGGTAAATTGAAATAATAAAAGTCTTATTGTATCACAATACAAAGTTAGTAGGAAATAAATGCATGGGGAGAGAAAAAGAAACCAAAAATAATTTTTAAAAAAATATTTCCTATGACATGCCCTACTGAGTACAGATTCTGCTGCATTCAGCAGTTACAAACCCTACCTCTCAATACAAGAGTATGTTTAAAATCTTATCTGTTGTAACAGAAGACAGAAGTTGAGAGCTGTGTCAGTGAGCCGGCAAACCAAGGCTAGCAGAGCTTCTACAATGCCCCCAATTAACGGTGGCAGCCTGGGATGCTGGCCTACTGTCAGCAGCGGCAGAGTTCAGCCGGATCAATACAGTCGAACGAGCCGCACGGGGATGAACCCATCGCAGCCCGAACGGGAGAACTAACTGAAAGTCGATAGCAAAAGGCTTGTGCTTAATCTGGTAACATACAGGTAGAGCAGCTGCGCATCGCTCCCATAGCACCCCGCAAACTAATCTCTCAAAGAACAAAGGGACGATTTATTTCCTACTATATTCCCAACGTCACTGTATTACAACAGGTGAAATTGTGTAAAATGTCTTCCCACATAACGCATTATATTCAGTCGTTTCGGTGATGCTGCTCTCAGGTTCCCCCACAGTCCGACTGCACTTCCGCCGCCGTGAGCGAAGCGGGCGGCCGGGGGCCTGGGGACATCCAAAAGCCGCTGTTTGAGAGCACCGTTCGCTGCTGTCTCCAGACGCCGGCCGGTGCGTGCACCAGGGCTGCCCACCGACAGCTGCCGCTTCTTTTGTTCCCGCCTATCCGTCATTTTCCGCCGGGCACCGCGCTGGGCAGAGCGAGCCGCGGGCAGCGGCACTCCAGCGACGCCCAAGACGCATCGCTCAGCCAGCCCGCGCCTGGCACCGCCGCTGCCGCCGCCTCGCCCCGCATAATGGGACGATTCATGCCCATCCTCCCTCCCTGCCCCCCGCACAGGTAACGGGCGATGCCCAGCCCGGGCCGGGCATCCAGGCTCAGCCTCTTCCCGAAGTCCGCGGGTGACACCTCACGGGCAGCGGCAGCCGAGCGCGGCCGCCCCGCGCCGCGGCTCCAACG